>WWET01002763.1:11553-31179 GCA_011038615.1 Limnodynastes dumerilii | reverse complement strand
TTAGACAAAATATCTGTCCTGTGACTTCATTCTTATCTCCTGTATTCACAAACACAAGAACACTGACTTCATTAAAGGTCTATGACACAGCTCCCAAAATGAAGAGAATTCTGGGAAAAGGTCAGAAATGTGGAAAACAAACAAATATTGTATTGTTCAGTTACAGGGGTATTGAAATGAAGAGAGCAATGACTTTCCCCCCTTCCCAAGCAAAACATGAGAGGGGTGCTGTCATTAGCTGCCTGGTCCAGCCAGTGCCACTAAGTCAGTGCTGGAACTCCTGGGTCCAGATTTACTAAGCTGCAGGAAAGGAAAAGTGGAGATGTTGCCCATAGCAACCAATCAGATTCTAGCAGACATTTTTCTAGTATGTAATAGGAAAGTGTGAGCTAGAATTTGGTTGGTTGCTATGGGCAGCAGTTCCTGCAGCTTAGTAAATCTAGTGCCTGGAGGACAGGTGACAGAAGCTTTGTGGGACAGATGAGCTGGGAAGATGGACGAGGCTGTGGTGGCAGGGATGGTCTGAGCAGCCTGGTAGGAGCAACAGAAGAGACTGAGCACTTACAGTATAGATATATATGTGATAAAGCCACGTGACTCTGTCTGTAATAAGCGGCCATTTTTATTCTACTATTTTACCTCACATGATAATGGGGGTATCCAGAACTCTGGCCACAGCAGCAGCGGAGGTCCAATAGCGGATTGCGTTCCCCTTCGTATGCACGGAGACGTAAGACGGTGGAACCCTTTATTGATTTTTATGCACCGATCCCACAAAAAAACAGAGGTGCTGCGTAACTGAATATTGTACTTTAGGGCTTAATCGAGGATTTACATACTCCTCCCTCCCTCTCAAAATGCGCACATGTGGTACACATGGTATCTGGTCCCGCTTCGGCGCCGCGTGTATGAGGATATGCAGTCGCCGCTGCGAACATGCTGTTGGTGAAATAGAGACAGCCGAAAGAAAATTTTCGTCTGTATTTTGAAAATAGCTCTTTTGAAAACAGTTTTTATGAATGGGTAAGTGTGCCAGTCGGAATACATACCCATTCACTCATTCGGAAACGCCACTGCAGACCTGTCGCTCCGCCGCTCCAACCAGATTCTATCCCCAGGTTCTATGGGGAGTTTTAGGGTCAGACTGCAGGGAGGAGAGGGCTAGGGTAATGAAAGGGGAGGGTTAGGGTTAGGATAAGGGTTATGGGTCCATGGATATTCTTAAGCTACGTACACACTAGCCTGACTTTTCTCCAGCTCATAGCCAGGGAAATCATTCTTCTGACCCCTCTAAGGATCGGAACAGCAGAGGTTCGGATTGGTTCGGCAAAGCGACTGATACTATTGGTCGACAGAGCAGAATGTTAGGACCGTTTTAGTACAAAGGCGCCATCAGGTCTTCCAATAGGGAGGGGCAACACGTCCATCCAGCGATCACAGAGCCACACATGCGCAGAATGGCGACCGATCTGCGAATAAGTGGAGGAGTTGGCTGTTCTACAGCTGCTCCAGTGCCATGGTTTCCTCTGCCGGACACCTATTTGGGTACAAGTATTTTTATTTTTCACCTATTGCCAAGATTAAAGATCATGTACAGCCCTCTGGATGGTTTGCCATCACTAATGTGAACAACATTTCCTCATGTAGATAAAATACAATTTATTCCCATTTGTTTTAGTCTATAGATCTAAGTAACATGGCGGGAATATTATAGTGCATGTGAACAAGGCATCCTGGCTCTCCGATTTAAGACTATGAACCTTGTAAATAGCAGCTTTAATTGGTCAAACACACCAGTAATTCTGGTCCTGAGAATATCCTGAGGGCAAATTCCCTCCTATCAGATGTTACACACAGATCAAAGCCATGAGGGGGAGAAAGGGGCGGGAAGCCCTGTTACCCTGCAACAACAAAAAAATATCAAGTGTTCTGCAGCTGAAAATGTCTGATAGCTGCCGGGTTCTCGTGTCATGAGGTAATTCATCTCCACTAAGGAGCTATACAGGGCATTAAATTGTTAACTATGCGGTCTTTAATAATTCACTCCATGTTAGTCTTTAAAAGGAATACATAAGCCGCTTTGAAGAGCATCTGTTCATTATGCAACCTGGAGGTGACTATTTTTGGTGACATGAAAGGCAGAGCCCATCAGTTCCAGCAGGAACAATTCACATTCGTGAGACAAGATGGCACACAACGATTCCTTTGGATTGCAAGAAATTTGGGCACGTACAGACACATAATAACTGCTTCGACCGCTGGTTCAAAGTGTCACATCCTAACGCAAGGGTAAAAAAAATTGGTCACAGGAGGTCAGCACTCTAGGCTTAGAAATGACCTGGATTGTCGTAAACACTTTGGGTCTGATTCAGACTTAAGAAGGAGCTTGAAATTAAGGACCTGATTCACACTTAAGAATCTTCTTAAAATAAGAACTTAAAATCACTCCTGGGCAAAACCATGTTGATTGCAGGGGGAATTAATTTTATTGTATTCTTTGCATGCAGGGATATATCTTTGAATTGCTTACAGCACACATATTCTGACCAGCTTTACTATTACACTGTTATTTAGACTTGGGCTGGGAAATATCACCTCTCAACACTAGTACGGTTTGCAACAGATGACTCCCCTACAATCAACATGGTTTAGCCCAGGTGTGACTTTAAGTTCTTATATTAAGAAGATTCTTAAGTGTGAATCAGGTCCTAAGAGAGGAAGGTGACTCCTGGGCAAAACCATGTTGATTGCAGGGGGAGTCAAGGTAATTGTATTCTTTGCATGCAGGGATATGAATATACCTTTGAATTGCTTACTGCACACAGATACTGACCAGCTTTACTATCACACTGTTATTTAGACTTGGACTAGGAAACATCACCTAACTTTTTTTTACTCAAGCCTTTACGCACGGATTTGTAAATTGGACTTAGTGACATACGTGCGGAGGAGCATGGTTGCCTTCCGTACATGCGGATTTCATAGCAAGTGGGCGGGGGAAGGCATATAAATGGACTTTTAAGGGCGTAGTTACTAATGTACACACGTATGCAAGACAAATACGCACGTAACTACAATCGTAGAGTTACGGTTACCCTATGGACGCGGGGGTGTTGCCATTCCACACACGTGCGTATATTTGCGTACTTTATAACAACGGATTTGTGAATACGGCGCTTAATTTCAATCTCTGAATCAGGGACCAGATTCACAACTAAGGTTTTTTCTACTTATGTGCCTATTTTTAAGAGCAGAGCTAATGCGCTCGCGTAGTAAATATTTCACGCTATCTACATAGAGTTTTGTTGCGTAAATTGCGTTCATGCGGTCTGAGCATGCAGAGAAACGTCACGTCGCCTCTGCATTGGGCCCTCAGTGTTTCTTATTTAAAAGAGATTCCAGTCAGCTACAATATCCGTGCAGTAACATCTTATATTATACATAACATAATGTGCTATGTTTCTATGCTTCTGCGGACATAATTATTGTAACAGCCTAAAATCAGTGTGCCGGATTCAGACGTAAGACCGCTATCCGCTTAAACAAGTCCCCTTGCATGTAATATCTGCACAGACGTTATGCAATGGATCTCCATGAGGAAGGGGCGGGGTTTGCCTTGTTTTTCAAAAATGGAGGCGGAGTTTGCCATTCTAATAAGGCAACCAGGGTGGCGTTCCTACGGACGCAGATCCACGTGGTAAACTTAAGATTATGGACACGCATGGTCGCCTGCAGCATTTCTGGGGCCCGGGACACATTAGTCGGGCCCCGCCCCCTATGTGACGCCATCTGGCCGTGCTTAGGGAATTTCTGGCAGACCCCCCATCAGCTGCGGGCCCAGGACGGCAGTCCCGGCTGTCCCTCCTGATGGCGGACCTGTGAACACGGAACTCCGCACGACAGTGGGGGGGTGACCGAAGGTCTGAATCCGGCCCTGTGTCATCATTTTCCTATTTAAATGAAGGTAGATTGCCTTACATTGTTATTTAGACTGTATAAAAAAATCAAGGCAAAAGCTTTCATTGTTGTGAATCCACTGAATCGTGTAAGGGTTATGAGCGGCTTTGCTTGTTTTACTTTCTAGGGGTGAGATCGCTGATGCATATCTGTCAACCCTTTCCCAGGACACAGGAGACTACCAGTAGTTTAAAGCTTGGAAAATAGATTGCAAGTGCCACATTTACTATGTTGTAGGTTTGGAAAAGTGGAGATGCTGCCCATAGCAACCAATCAGAATCTAGCTCTCACTTTCCTATTACATACTAGAGAATGTTAGCTATAATTTGATTGGTTGTTTTGAGCAACATCTCCACTTTTCCAAACTTAGTAAATCCGGCCCCAAGAGATAAAACATTTCAATTGAGGTAGCAATTTCAGTTAAAATCAAAGGTGACCTATATAAAGTTCATTATATATATTCAGGCACTTATCAGACCTGATAGATGAGACAGCTATTTAATTGTGGGGGAAAGATAATCTTACTCGTATCACACTTTCTGGCAGTAAGACATGGTTTGCAGCTTTGTTTCACCGCAGTTCACAGGGAGAAAAAAAAGGAGGCGTGGGCCACCCGTCACCAGAGAATAATAATGGGATCTACCAGACCAGGCTTGGCCAACCTGGGGCTCTCCTGGTGTAGTGAAACTACAAGTCCCAGCATGCTTTACCTGCATAGGCATAGCTGATAAAGCATGCTGGGGTTTGTAGTTTCACAGCACCTGGAGAGCCATAGGTTGGCCATGTCTGAACTACACAACAAATATAAATGCAACGGGGCTGGTTCAGAGGGGGGCATGCGGCTGCTGACTGTGCATAAGCTCATATGAATACGCAATCGCTGCTCTCAGTGCAGAAATCCAATGCCGGATCCCTACTGGATGCAGAGGCAGAGGCTTCTGAGGGGCGTATTTTTATGATTTTATCAACTGACCATGCGGTGTCAGCCTGAATATACAATCTACGTAGCCCTTTAGGACCGCACATAGTTTTCAAGGTAAGAGGAGGCGTCACGGCAGCCTCCAGGGCAAGTTTGGTAAAGTGGGTGGGGGGGAGAGATGTACGTTAGCCAGGGAGGGCGGAGGCGTGCCATACTCAGTGCTTTATTTCCCTTCTTAAGAAGGAAAATATGCGCAGTGAGTTAAGGTTGCCGTATGGCACTCGTAAGTGGCATTAGGCACCTAAAACGGGGACGGGGGAGGGGACCGGAGTAGCTGCGGATACATGCATATCCTATGGATTTTCCACTTAAAGCGTGATTCCGGTCCATACTTCCCACCTCTCACATAGAGCAAACGCCATCCACTTCCCATTTCGTCTTTCCCGCCATCAGAGGATCCAGGTCCACCCTGGGATAGCAGTGCTGTGATAAAAAAAAAAAACACAGGCGTTTTCTTATCCTAGCAAATGGAATTAACAAAATTGGCGCTGCTTTAGGTGTACCGATTGGAACCTACTTAACGCCTGGGGCTAGATTTACTAAACTTCTCAAATGGAGACGTTGCCCATAGCAACCAATCAGATTCTAGCTCTCACTTTCCTATTACATACTAGAGAATGACAGCTAGAATCTGATTGGATGCTATGGGCAACATCTCCACTTTTCCTTTTGAGAACTTTAATAAATCTGGCTCCTTGTGTAATAATGATGGGGATACTAACGATAATGACAATAACACACAATGGAAACTGTATGGCTTTTCTATAAATACGTGTATGTACGTGAATGCGGCCACAATTGCAGTGGTTGCTGTGGGTTTTGTTTGCCGAAAACCACAACTAAATTACTCAAAACTCCGAATCGGCTCCAAATGTACGATAATGTAAGGTTTCAATCACTTATTAGTAGTTCAGCCTTTGCTAAGTGCTTTTCTAGTTACAAACTTGTTAAACTATTTTTTTTCCCATCTGCTGCCTAAATTCCTGTTTTCCTTACTTAGTGTGCAGGTGTATTAATGCACGCTCACATTAACACATTAGTGGACTGTGGCAAAGGTCACATAAGAGGCCACCAAACCTCTTTGCAAAACAAAAAGGAAAAGGAATCAAGTGTAAACAAAAACATTTGCACCGGCACAATTGTGAGTGAGAGTTTCTACGGCTTTGGAGTGAGGTGTTTGACTTTCTCTATAGCTGTTCCATGTGTGTTTGGTTTATGAATAGGCATTTACTGCTTTTAAACTCTTGCAGCATGGTGGCTCAGTGAAGCGCTGAGGTCATGAGTTCGATTCCTGGACTAGGCCCGATCTGTGTGGAGTTTAAATGTTCTCCTTGTGTCTGCATGGATTTTGTCCTGGTGCTGCGGTTTCCTCCCACAAGCCAAAAAAAACATGCTGGTAAGTTAATTGTATGTGTCAGAGACCTTAGTATATAGCTCCAATGGGTGTGGGTCCTTGGAAAGAATGGCCCTATTTCGATAGGGTCGTTTCCTCCCAGCCATAACCAATTGATCCATGGAGCACCGAATACGGTGCTCCGAAAGGTAAGCCTGAAAACTACCCCAACCCTTCCCCTAATTCTAACCCTAACCATCCCTTCGCCGCACCCTGACCCTAACCCTCCCTTGCTAGCATCCTGACCCTAACCCTCCATCTCCCACAGCCTAACCCTCCCTCCCCCACAGCCTGACCCTAACCCTGAAGTGAGTACTCACCTTTCCTGTGGTGCAGGTCCAGCAGTAGCGGTGGTGTTTCCGAAAAAGGAATGGGTGAGTATACCAATCGGCATACTCACCCATTCTGAAAAAAAATTTCTAAAATGGAGGGGGATTCCAAATAGGGACATCCGAAAAGGAACTTTCGGATGCCCCAATTTCAGAAATCCCTCATTCTATGTGGGGAATGCAACCGAGCTCCAATAGGGGCAGGGACTAATGTGAATGTCTAATGTTCTCTGTAAATCGCTGCGGACAATCTCTCTCTCTCTCTTTATATATAAGCGTTAATAATAATAGTTATTTTACAGGAACACCCAAAACATGGAAACAGCTGTTACACACAACTAAGTATGACTTGAAGGCTTTAACCAGCCACAACTACCAGAACCAGTAATTGAAGTGCCCTAAACGTTTTTTTGCATTTGAAAGATCTATCTCCCGAGGCGCTGTGTGTCACCTCAAGCCTGTAATTTCAGTAACAACATAATCATCTTTCTAAAATGAAAGCTGGCAGATCAAACCATTCTACAGGGCAGGAATTTTACCCCCAAAATACAACATTGGTATTTATCTTTTTCTAGTATGTGTCAAAATGTTGGATTATTATTGCTATTACTATTTTTAATTTCATTTTAATTCATTTTTAACCAGGGTAAAATGAAGCACATTTTTTTTTCTCGGTGATTAAAACGTGAGTTCTTTGCCAACCCCCCAAATATGTAAAAGCCAGTACGAAAATGCTGGGCCAAAATACGTGGATTAAATAGTTTGGTGTTGCACAGATCCTGGATGTTCTTTGTGAGGATGGATTAAGAGTCTTGAAATACTGTACACCCTGTTCCACAGAGGACCCAGATATCAGGGGCCCGATTTACTAAGCTGCGGGGAAAAGAAATGTGGAGATGTTGCCCATAGCAACCAATCAGATTCTAGCTCTCATTTTCCCATTACATACTAGAAAATGGTAGCTAGAATCTGATTGGTTGCTATGGGCAACATCTCCTCTTTTCTTTTTCCGCAGCTTAGTAAATCTGGCACCAGGTCACTATTAATATATTTTAATGGAACACATTTACATCTTTCATCCTGAACTTAGGAAAACAACCTTTAAAAATATCAAAGGATGGAAAGAAAGTCACAGTAACTCTACCTGTCATGGTTCATTTAAGCTTCAATGAAATTATGGTGACATTTGGCATGAGGACTGTGCGGCATTTAGAGCTCTCACCAACAGGGTTGCTGACTTTTGAAAGCTTCCCTCTGGAGTATAGAGGTAGGCCAGGGGGAGGGTCTTTGAATGTGATTTGCATAAATTGTCAATAAGCCCCACCCTATTTGCGTAATCAGGTCCCACCCAGTCCCTAGTAACGCTATGAATACTAGTGTTGCTAGGCTGGGGAATGGCACTTGAGGCTGTGGTTTGCACAGGATACCAGGAGAACTGCCAAATTTTGGGAGTCTCACAGATATTCTGGGAGAGTCAGCAACTCTGGGGTAGAAGCTGGGAAGTTTGCTGGGTAGAGCACACAGGGTCAGCTTAATAATGGGGTGAATGGGACTACAGTCCCAGGCCTCCATCAGAAAATAGGCTCCCCCATACACTGTAGATCTCCAGGCCTCCCACGACAGTGCATATGGATGAATGTCAGGTACCAACATCCTCCTCCAAAGCATACTATATAGTGTGGGCCCTTGATCATTTTTTAGCCTCAGGCCCACATGGCCCTCAATCCGGCCCTGAGAGTAACACACGGTCACTTTAAACCATAGTTGCCTCCTTTTGAAAAATTATTTCAGGGAGAAAAGTAAAAAGCATAGGGACAGTCCCTGCGTCGCCAGTGTTTGTGTATGGGTGTCCTGCAAAGTAATCACTTACACATTTCTAAAGTCAAATATATCTAGTTAGTGGGAGTTCAAAAAAATGTAATAAATATCTACAAAAGCCTTTATATGTATTGGAGTGATTTTATGTATTCTCCTACTCCCTTGTATTCTACAAACTTCCCCATGTCTGCCCCTTAATGCCAGCCTCCATGTCTGCCCCTTAATGCCAGCCTCCATGTCTGCCCCTTAATGCCAGCCTCCATGTCTGCCCCTTAATGCCAGCCTCCATGTCTGCCCCTTAATGCCAGCCTCCATGTCTGCCCCTTAATGCCAGCCTCCATGTCTGCCCCTTAATGCCAGCCTCCATGTCTGCCCCTTAATGCCAGCCTCTATATCTGCCCCTTAAAGCCAGCCTCAATGCCAGCCCATTTATTTTTTTTCTCACTTACCTTTGATGTCTTCTGCCTTCCTCCGCCACGCTCCTGTCCGGCTCTCCCTCTCCCCAGCGTCTGCTCTGCGTGTCATGTAATCGCTGATAAGGCAGGGCTCCTACGGGACCAAATCTCTTTACTTGAATGGCAGTGACTGTATAGCTTAGGGTCACTGCCATTCAGTAAAAGGATTGGTCCTACAGGGCTCCCATAGGAGCCCTGTATTACCTGTACTTCGCTCTGTGAAAAGCCACTGCCGCATATAACGCGGCAGTGACTTTTTAAAAAAAATGGCTCAGCTGAGCTTGCCTCCGGGAGAAAAGGGTCCTCTCCCGAGAGTCAGGGAGATCTCCCAGGATTCCGGGAGAGTTGGCAACCATGCTTTAAACAGCAGATAGGGGATAAAGGGTCTGTGGCCGCAACCTCTTCATATCCAAGACCATTCTCCTTTTATAGCACAGACACTCCCCCTAACTCCCCCTAACCTGACTTTCACACCCGAATGATATTTTGGGTACTATAACACACTCCCTTACAAGACCCATCCTGCTTCCATGGTGTCATGCATTGTCATCACCTGTCCTGACACCAGGGCTTAGGCACACGTATGAGTATCTCACTCTTGTAATACAACCTGTTGTCTGAGTATCTGAACAAAACACTGAGGAAAAAGACACTATGGACTCGCCACTTATCATCAGTCCCAGAGGGGGAAACATTTTTGGAATGAATGAGTCCTAGGGCTAGATTTACTAAGCTGTGGGAAAGGAAAAGTGGAGATGTTGCCCATAGCAACCAGTTAGATTCTAGCTCTCACTTTCCTATTACATGTTGGAAAATGTCAGCTACAATCTGATTGGTTGCTATGGCAACAGCTTCACTTTTACTTTCCTGCAGCTTAGTAAATCTGGCCCCTAAAATGCTGTTGGACCCTTCATGAATGAGCTTCCAGGGACCATATTTACTAAGCTGCGGGTTTGGAAAAGTGTAGGGGTTGCCTATAGCAACCAATCAGATTCTAGCTCTCACTTTCTTTTTACATACTAGAGAATGCCAGCTAAAACCTGATTGGTTGCTATGGGCAACATCTCCACTTTTGCAAACCGGCAGCTTAGTAAATCTGGCCCCATGTGTAAGGAGGAAGCTCAGTAGACTGTGTGTTAGGCACAATGCATAATGTAATGGCTAGAAAAACAGGAATGGGCCAAATTGAGCTAATAAGAGTCCTGTGACACTAGCATGGCTACTGATGGCATATACTGATAAACAGCTCATCCAGCAGCCTGTAGATTTTGAACGCCACAGCTGGATGCCCAGCAAATAGGTTCAATCACATTGACGACACAAACAAAATGCTTCAATGTAATCTGCAATGTTGCTCTTGGCAATGCCCAGATACCAGATGGCACTCTTCACGCCATAAACGGTACATCACACGGTACATAGCGCTTGTCAATCCACCCTTGGTGTCAATGGGTGACAATAAGTATTAAAGGGGCCTGCGGAATCCTCAACGTCAGACGAAAATGTAATAAGATCATCCCCAAAAAAAGCAAGAAAGACCCTTCACGCTTTCTGTCTAGTGAAGGATTAATCATTGCTGCTGATGATGATGAGTCTCTGCTGAAAGGAGCGGGGGCGAGACGGCTGCACACAGGTCTGTGCTTGTAAGAGGCTCTCAGACAAAGAAAAGCCAGAGAATAGGAGCTACTCCATAGCAAATGCCAGAGGCAGCCGTCCACCTTACCTGAGAGCGGTATCTTCTGGAGCTGCGGAACATCTTCACACTCCGGGTGCCTCCTGGTGACTGTTACTGTAACTCTTTCCTGGTTTGCAGTTCCGTTCACCTGAATCCAGACCCCACCTCTACACACAGCACAGACCCTCCCCAGGGGACAGGCAGCTCTACCTGGAGAGAGAGGAGAGACACTCCTAGACTCCAGAGACACCACCCCCGGAACTGCTTTCATATTACAGAACAGGGAGCTGTCATTAACTCTTCAGTGCCTGGCCTGGGGGGGAATGTGCTAAATCCGCTTATTGTTTAACCTTTCATGCTGCCAGAAAGGGGAAAATCATCGGTTATAGCAATCATTTTTCCCCAGACGCAGACAAAAATTTTTGGGGATGCAAAGGGGCTAATTCTATTCCCCGTGATGTGCGCAGCCTACTTGGTGCGATGTAAATGTACATGGCTGTTGCATCATGTAGGTCCTAATAACGGTGTGGGTCGTCGCTGAGAACGGCTGAACTGGCTGGGAAATTGATTGCTTTTGCCTCAAAATTATAAAAGTATACATTTAATCCCCAACCCTTAACTTAATCCTAATACTAACCCTCCCTTCCCCGCAGTCTGACTCTAACCCATCCTTCCCCGCAGCCTGACCCTAACCCACCCTTCCCCGCAGCCTGACCCTAACCCTCCCTTCTCCGCAGCCTGACCCTAACCCTCCCTTCCCCGCAGCCTGACCTTAACCCTCCCTTCCCCGCAGCCTGATCCTAACCTTCCCTTCCCCGCAGCCTGACCCTAACCCACCCTTCCCCGCAGCCTGACCCTAAGACTGCCCTCCTTGTAACCTAACCCTAACACTTCCCCACCGTAGCCTAAGACTCCCCTCCCCGTAGCCTAACCCTAACACTCCCCCACCGTAGCCTAAGCCTACCCTTCCCGTAGCTTAACCCCAAGACTCGCCTTCCCCTTTGATGATCCTAACCCTAACCCTCCCTTCCCCAGAACCTAACTCTAGAGTAGCCTCACCTCTTCGGTCGTGTCTGCAGCGGTTCCGGCGGTGAGCTTTCGGCTGTCTCTATTTCTGAAAGGGGGTTTGCTTTGCAGCATCTCCGTCCCTCTGCTAACATTGATTGATGCGATTAGAATTCTCTTCTCACCCACTTTGCGTGTTAATCAGGGTCAGAACAGAGGGGCACGTTCTATTATTGGTCTTCATGGCCAATTGCATGCTGAAAAGATTGCGCCTACAATATGGCCGCCGGGACCTAAATTATATAGTAAATAAAAACATTTTAATAAAACATTACCCCATTGTATTGGTGCACTACAGGTCCCAGCAAGCCCAGACAGACATTAAGGGCTTGGGTATGGTGGTACTTGTAGTACTCCAAGTAACAGCATACCCACGGCTGCCAGGACATGCTGGCACATGGGAAACCACCAGTTAAGGGCTGTTAATGGCTGCCTGTGCTTGCTGGGACTTGTAGTGCACCGGCACAACAGTGTATTTACTGTTTTATAAAAATTAGACCAACATTTTAAAAATGAAATACATTTATCACAGAAATCTATTGTAATGTAAATGAAAACAGGGGGATAAGATCGTGGTGATGTTTATATTACCGTAATGTTGAGCCATTGAATAATATTCCTTATGCGACTGTGATGAGTCTACAAGGAGCTTTTGCGGCGGGATTTGCAACTTTAATATCGAGACTCCTCAGTAACATCTCCCTATACGGAGGCACAAGTTGCAGCATGGTGTAAGTGGTGAGCTCAGGTAGCAGTAACATTACATCATGACATGTGATGACAGCTACAGGATCACTCACTGCTCTAAGATTTTCTATAAGATCCATGCATTACACAGCAAAATCCACAGTGTCCATACACATACCCTCCAACATGACCCATTCCATTAGGTACAAAATACTCTGCTTCTCAGTTTACAACGGTCAGTTACTATGGTAACAACCTTTGCTGAAGAGACAGTTTTTAAAATATCAGTTAATTCATTTAAACCAGGGGAGTGACAGTTAGAAGCTCAGGAGCGGAGCATATTGTACCTAATGGAATGGGTCATGTTGGAGGGTCTGCATAAATATATGCATAGCTTCCTTATTTGTCCCACGATCCCGGAAGAGCTGTCATCCCCCTGGATTCCACAGCAAAGAACGTGGCCTCAAGGTTGCAAGATACAAGTTGTGTCATTTAAATCCCCCCAGAGAACAAGCTGACAATTATAAGATCATCAGCGTACATAAATTCTTACCAAAATGCTTGTAAAACAAATTGCTAGCAGAATGGCTTCAATAATTATTCTGATTGCCCCTGGCCAACACACCCACCAAAGCTCTATCCGCAGTAAGCAATAATGACCATGTACAAAATACAGTACAGACATACAGGACAGGGATGTACGGCATAGTACATAATAGTATACAGTACAGACATACAGGACAGGGATGTACGGCATAGTACATAATAATATACAGTACAGACATACAGGACAGGGATGGACAGCATAGTACATAATAATATACAGTACAGACATACAGGGCAGGGATGGACAGCATAGTACATAATAATATGCAGTACAGACATACAGGACAGGGAATATAAATATAAAAATATCACAAAAATACAATAAAGGGATGCAAGCACAGACAGCAAGGCAAAATGCGAGGTGTCAGATCAGCGAGGAGGGGATAGACCGCAGTGAGAGGTTGAGAAGGAGCCACCAGGTGGGGACGGGGCAAAAGGGGAGCAGAGGGGGACAAGAGGGTACAAAGTGAGGGGGGAGAGGACACTAATATATCCAGCGTCTGGAGAGTTTTGTGAGATTCTGGGGATATTGCATAGTGTGTAGATGACAAAGGCTGAGCTTGGTCATGTGCTATGAGATCTACTTGGCCCTCTTAATTAAGTCCTGAGCTTTAGTTTGATACACACCTGTCCGATTTCTGACTGTCCAGTTGGTCAGACATTGGATAAGTGTGTACTCTCACATGACCGCTTGTTTCATCCAATTCTGGTCTCCTGGTTGGGTCAAATGATTTTGAAACTTGCTTAAAAATCAGGAGACCGGGCTACCAATCAGCCAACCAACTTACTAGTGTGTTTGCTCCTGTGATTGCTTTGTCCAATTCTTTTGATTGGGCCATCTTTAAGAGCGGTCTGGTAAAGAGTGAAGAGTGTATACGGTGATGCGAGTATGAGTAGATGGTTTCAGTAGATGCAGGTTGGATGCCTCCTGTGAAATTACACAAGTATGTCTCATGGATTGGATGTTGCATCTGCGACCTTGGTAGGATTGCAGAAACAGTCTGGTCAGGAGTTGGATCTGAATAGTAAAGGGACAAGTTGGTACCCAGCTTCTATCGCTGATGCCTGACTTAATCTGGCGTCTGTTTATCCGTTTATGTAAATGAGACAGACGTATCTCCAGGATACAATGAGTTCAGCTTCAGAAACACAATAGTTCTTTTCTTCTATACAATAGAGACAGTGCTTTCATTCCACACCCACTGTGGTCTCTACCACAGATATACCCATGTCTATGAATGCTCGCCTTTGTCAAGGACCTCACAAATACTTCTACACCTTATAATACATTAAAAAGCAGCAATTCACACAGAAATAGTTATGGCTCTTAAAGAGATACATGGAATTACCCTATTAATGGGTGTTAAGTCTTTTTAATTATATTTAAATATGTTTATTAAAAAAAAGTGTATTCTACACAAACGACCGGATTCAGAATTCTGCAAAACAGACGACTTACGCATTGCGGATGAGTCACTACTCAGCGTGTGTACATTGCGTTTACGTAACATTTCATGCTACGAATGATTCTGGATTGCGAATAGTACGCCTTTCCGATGGCAGGGCATGACAATCCGCCATGTGTACAGCGTGTAGGCATGGCGGGCGCAAGGAGGTATTTAAATAGTACGGCAAGGGCATGGTTAAGCACCAGCCCCATTTTAGGCACAGCGTGTGCGTAGGGTATGGAAGTTCTATAAGTGCGGGGGAAGTGAATTACCCTCAGAGATACAGAATATAGGAGCGCACTTTGCGTAAATTCTAGATCCAGCCCAACGTACCAAATTTCAGTTGATTTACTAGATAACTTATCAATGGGTGCGGGTTGGTGGTCAGAACGGCTGTTTTCTGCCAGACAATTTCAATTGACTCTATGATCGATTGCTCCTGTCCCGCCAAGGACAAGCATTTGAAAATCCCAAGAACGAATCCGCAACGGTGAGTATTTATCCAACCCTTATCCTAATCCTCACCCTAAGACTCCCTTCTCCGCAGCCTGACCCTAAGACTCCCTTCCCCCCCGCCTGACCCTAAGACTCCCTTCCCCACAGCCTGACCCTAAGACTCTCTTCCCCCAGGCCCCACCCTACCCTAAGACTCCCTTCCTCACACCCTGCCTCTCCGCCCCCCTTACCCGCAGCCTGCCCCTAAGACTCTCCTCCCCGCAGCCTGACCCTAAGACTCTCCTCCCCGCAGCCTGACCCTAAGACTCTCCTCCCCGCAGTCTGACCCTAAGACTCTCTTTCCCGCAGCCTTCCCTCCCTGTGGCCTAACTATAATAGTCCCCACTAACCTGTCCTGTGTGGTGGGCTTCGGACAAATAATTTTGCCATACTTATTCATTCATAAAAACTTCTAATTAGTGATCTTTTCGGCTGTCTGTATATCGCAAATATAATATTCGTTACCAAGGCATGTGGCTATGGTGAACGTCATCAAAACACCAACCCATCCACATCTCAGTGAAACCTAAAAACCCAACTAATGTATATATAGTATATTACAGATAATACAGCAGCAACTACAGAACCCAGAGGAGCAAGAGACCACAAGACAGCCTTGTGGCATCCTTCCTCTCGTCTGCCATCATGACACGTTGAGTGACACACAGCCTACATGAGAGTAGCCGACAATGTATTGCAGCCATTTTTTTTTTTGATAGGGAAAGGATTTGTAGTATAACATACAGCAATGACATTCTTGCTTCAATTTAAAAAATGTGTGCGCGATTGCTGTTATTTTAATGGAATAAAATGATACATTATTGTAAAATATTAATGTATCCAAAAAATATAGGAGCGAATCCCCACTATACCCAGGCTCCAAAGAGAGCAGAGGCCACTCCCCTTATAGACAAGCCATTGCGATAGCTGGAACCTACCTTAAGATTTCCGCACCATGTCCACAATAATAAGTCTGGATCCTGATCCACAGTGGCAGTTTGTTACACAAGTGTAATATGCAGGCATTTTCCACTTGAAAATAGCATAAAACGTTAGTATGGATCCGTTTCCTATAACTGTAGTGAGTTAGATGTTTGAATGGTATTTGCCCATTTTTATTATTAAAAGTTGCTTAGGTATATCAAGGTATTAAACCTGGAATAGATGGGGTATAGTTTTAAATACACAGTTCTACTTATTGGTTGAGAACTAGATATACATTTAGAAGTGAATATTAATATAATCAGTTTTATTTAATTCATCAATTAAATTATTTTCAGTACACCATCGCCATCTAGTGACAGAAATTGTACGCCAACGCAACCTAGTGAGAAAAATTGAACACCAGCGCCATCTAGTGACAGAATTTGTACACCGACGCCATCTAGTAACAGAAACTTTACACCAGAGCCATCTAGTGACAGAATTTGTATACCAGCATCATCTAGTGACAGAAATTGTACACCAGCGCCATCTTGTGACAGAAATTGTACACCAGCACCATCTAGTGACAGAAATTGTATACCAGCGCCATCTAGTGACAGAAATTGTACACCAATGCCATCTAATAACAGAAATTGTACACCAATGCCATCTAGTGACAGAAATTGTACACCAGCGCCATCTAGTGACAGAAATTGTACACCAGCACCATCTAGTGACAGAAATTGTACACCAATGCCATCTAGTGACAGAAATTGTACACCAGCGCCATCTAATGACAGAAATTGAACACCACCACCATAATAGAAAACAATTACCTCACTTAGGACCCCATTATTTTTTTAACTATGTGACATGGTGAACATTGGCATAATTAGCAGTCAAAACTGAATGTAAAAATATCTGCATGGAAATTGTTAAGTGGCCCAGGTAAATATCAACTTTGATGCATATATGTAATCTCTATAAATTTGGCAAAAATCAGGTGGAGCTTTTTAATTTCTAAGGATCTAATCTCTCTACACACTGGACCAAAGGAGGGGATCCAATTTTACTCATCGTCATTCAATAGACCTTCTATTCAGGGAATCAGAAACTATCACATCAGATCAGTGGGGACCAAGGAAAATGTGGGTTGAACTGTGGACTTTAAGAAAGAGAGTAGCAACTAGCGAATGACAGGGGAATGGGGAAACAGATTTAGATGTACCTAATGTCTGACACTGACAGAGTTAGGTCACCCATAGACTGATAGAAACCAATCATGGCGAACAAACCTTTGATAAAGATGGTGGGGGGTAGAGGGGGATGTAACAGGTCGATATGCAGTGTTCTGAAATCAGGGCCTTTGCGGTGTTGCCTAGGTGTTTTTAAAGAGATGTATTTATATAAAGATGGGCAACGTTGTGTAGGTTTAAAGCCAGAACGCCTAGCAGCATCCTCATTGATGAGTTTGCTGGTGATTAACTCAGACCTATTGCCAATACCTGTAGAGGAGGCGGCACTTCCATCATATCTGTTAAGGGCTTGTGTTCCAGAAGCAGGCCCATTGGGCTGGATCCAGACTTAAGTATGTGCTTGAAATTAGTTACACCTGGGATAACCAGGTTGATTGCAGGGGGAGTAAAGTTAATTGTATTCTTGGCATGCAGGGATATATCTTTGAATTGCTTACTGCACACAGATACTGACCAGCGTTACTATCACACTGTTATTTAGACTTGGGCTGGGAAACATCACCTCTCAACTCTAACACTGTTTGCAACAGATGAAATATGACTCCCCCTGCAATCAACATGGTTTAGTCCAGGAGTAACTAAGTTCAAGCACTTACTTAAGTCTGGATCCAGCCCATTGCTCTTAAGAGAGTTCATATTTCTCTTGTACTACCTGTATAGGAAACGCCTCCTCCCAAACAGTGAATATATTAGCCCTTTAAACCAGTCCAAGCTCATTCTTCGCTTGTATGCAAGGCAAGGCAATTAATGACACAATTCAAGGGGCACAAATGCATGTATCTGGATACAGAGAAATACTGGCTAATTTTGTATATAACAAACACTAGACTGCTTTATCTTTATAGCTACCCAAAATTTTAATCAGACCATACTAATTAACTTAGTCCAGCTTCAGTGCATCATACTGTTGTCAAGTACTTTTATTTATCTCCATAACAGGTCCTATAAATGTGCAGCGGTTTTAAAGTATCTTTATAATTTTTTTCTGCAATAATTTACTTTGCTTTTATAAAATATATATTTTTTTTAATTAAATCATGAATCATGATTATGATTCAGCCAACCCATATAAAAACCTCTGTTCATTATAAATCACCCTTTTGTATTGTAGACACATGAGCTCAAATTGTGTTGGGAGGGAATTTAGGCAGCACCAGTTTTAAAAGAAAATTAATTATTGAGCCAATGTGACACTTTCACAGTTGAAAACAGCCCCGTGACGTGTTATTTAGGAGAAAGGTTAGAGTAATAAAAATCATTGTTAGTTAATTATTTCCAGTGGCCAAAACCAGTTCTATCCAGGATAATTATGGTCACAGGTGTTCTTTTTGGAAAGGGTTTTCAAATCACTCTTCTGTTTCCGTCTTTTGGAAGCGGTTTTACTACATTGCAATGTTAAAAAATAGAAGTTAAGCCTTCCTCCCCCAAAACTTCATGACGTGTTGTTCTTAGTTTGCAACTCCAGATGCGGTGACAAGATTTGCTAAATACAGATTTAACACATGTTCACAATGTCCCTGAGTGTCCTTCTTAAGATATCACCTGGAAACTCCATGATCATCTTCCACAAGATCTCCTCATTAGTCCCTGACAGTGGTCCTCTGACACCAGATATCAGGACCATTAAATATTTGTTCTTAGTTTTCTCCATTGTAAGATCTGGATTCTTTCAGATAGATTTGCAGCTTGGCTTCTCACTAATCCTCTATATTAGTCCTCACCAGTGGTCTTCTGTATACCATTTCATGTATCTTCAACATTCATCCTCAGTCTGGCTCCTCTGAGGCACCATCTCCTGGCATTTCCATACCAATCCTTGGTTTGGCTCCTCCATATTAGTTTTCCGCTTGGTTCCTCTGACACAAGATCTCCTGGCAGCTCCTATAGACCTCCACCAAGCAGTCCTTACGGGGCAGGGAGCTCTGGAAGACAGGAATGACCTGTGAGAACCCCCTGGGATCAGAGGGATCCCTCAGCAGGATGCATAGGTAGTAGATCACCCTCTGCTTGGAGATCCCCTCATTGATGACCACGTCCTGGACCCTGCACATCTCTATGAAGACCGTGCTCTCCCGGCCAGAGGCATAGGTAAGGGTCTTCTGTATCCCCAGTGAGCCCAGGAGCAGCAGGGACTCATGGTCCACCTTCACCAAGTGGAGGTAGAGGAGGAGACCCACAAGGCTGCACAAAATAGCTGCCGACAGGACAACGCTGAGCTCGGTGCAAACGAACACGGCGTAGGCAACGACCCACACAAGGCAGGTCCAGCTGGTGAGGGAACGCAAAGACAGCTTGGGGCTGGTGACGGTGAAGTCCCGGCAAGTATCACTGTATGAGCTCTGCTGCAGGGTGATTCTGTTGCCATAGATATCGGAGAACGCTTTTCCCTCCATGGCAACCGAGACCGCTATGTTCTCTGTTACACTCACTGTTGCCAACTCTGAAAACATAAAATAAGCAACTGAGGAGTTAAAAACAAGCCCAACCAAATCCTAAAAACCCCAAAAACAAAACAAGCCCTATATATATATATATATAT
>WWET01002762.1:208942-224452 GCA_011038615.1 Limnodynastes dumerilii | reverse complement strand
GCTTCTCCAAGCTCAGCTGCTTCTTTAATCAAGCCTGCTTTCCAAGTCCAGCTGCATTAACTCTGCAGCTACCATCTTACCTGTACTACAGGTACCCGCTTGCCTGTACTACAGCTACCAGCTTACTTGCACTACAGCTACCAGCTTACCTGCACTACAGCTACCAGCACCCTGCACTACAGCTACCAGCTTACCTGCACTACAGTTACCAGCTTACCTGCACTACAGTTACCAGCCTTCTTGCTCTCCAGCAGTCCCCCCCTGTCCAGTCCAGTCTAGTCTAGCAGTTTGCTGTCCAGTCCAGTCTCTCCAGTCCAGCAGTCCGCTGTCCAGTCCATTCTCTGGAGCAATCCAGTCCAGTCCAGCAGTCCGCTGTCCAGTCCAGTCTCTGGAGCAATCCAGTCCAGTCCGGCAGTCCGCTGTACCGTCCTGATCCTCCTAGTCCCACCTACTTTGTATGCACAAGCACGACATCCGGCCTCCCAGCTTACACTAGATTGCCTGTCGTCCTGCATGCCCCTCGGAACACGCCACTGATCCCAAACATACCCAGACCGTGACAGTAACATTAAAGGGAAATTACATAAGAGGCTTGTGTAAGGCTAATGGGCTGGATCCAGACTTAAGTAAGTGCTTGAAATTAGTTACTCCTGGGCTAAACTATGTTGATTGCAGGGGAGTCATATTTCATCTGTTGCAAACAGTATTAGAGTTGAGAGGTGATGTTTCCTATCCCAAGTCTAAATAACAGTGTAATAGTAAAGCTGGTCAGTATCTGTGTGCAGTAAGCAATTCAAAGATATATCCCTGCATGCAAAGTATACAATTAAATTGACTCCATGCAATCAACATGGTTTAGCCCAGCATTAACTAATTTCAAGCACTTACTTAAATCTGGATCCAGTCCAATGTTATTAAATGAGGATCAGGCCCCATGTATATAGTAGGTTAAGAAAACCTAAACACCTAAGGTTTGTTAAAATACAGTAACAATAGTTATTCTTTAAATCAGTAACAGAGAGAGAGAAAATGACATCAAGTCATTGTAAAGGATCTTAACATAGAAAATGTTTTTTCCACTGTAAAATACAAAGAATACCTTTATGTGTTTATGCATCACCTAAAGAGGTGCCCACTCTGAAAAGAGGACATGAATCTATCGGTCATATACTGATATCTATTATTTCAAGTCTAAGAGGAATATTCAGTTAGGTCTAGTGTCACACAATGCCTTGACAGCCAGCAGAAAAAGGTAGCCTTAAACCTAAAATGTCCCACAGAGATGCCTTAGGTCTTAAACACCCAGCAGCCAGCATGATTGACTACCTGCTGAATTGAATATCTTCCTAAAAGTCAAAGCTGTCTCATAAACTATGAATAAATTCTAAAGATCCCAAATGAGACATAAGGCATGTATATGTTATGCTGAAGACATTTCCATGTCTCTGCCATCATAATTCTTGAATAAACTAGTTTGTCTATTACTACTAACGCCTCTCCTTAGTGTACCATTGGTGTCCAAATGCTGAACTGCTTAGGTTATAACATTGCTTGTAATCATATTATTGCTTTATTATGAATACTACAATATGATATACATAATTATTTTAGATATTTTCCTAAACTTTTGTGTTAGAATGTTTATATTAATATTTAAAATCTCATGTTAATGTTCTCCTCATGTCATGGTGTTGGTAGGATGACTGTAATAACCCTGCAACTAACCCTACTTAATTTAAGTCATATACCCACCTCATATCCAGCCCAACAACACTTTTAAACTGTGCATCTTTAATGTTACATGCACTATTACATGTGAGTGAAAAGGAACTAACACAGATGTACACCGGATTTACATAGTGTTATCTGAAATGTAGGTTGCATTATTTTTGTGTTTGAGTTTGGATCAAACCCATAATACCTTTTTTCCTGAACCCCATCAACATTTCCTATTGTTTGTTCCATATTCTGCTTCTTACAGGACTTATTCTTTGCAAGTTTATTTTTTGTAACATTATATTACGGTATATGTGGAAAAGAACAGCGGTAGTTTATGATAAATTCATTTACCCTGTATTAGCATTAATATTTACCACATGCTTGACTAGTCATCGCTCAGTTTTATAAATCCAAATGTAGATGTTGGAATTGAAATGTCTATTTTTTAACAATTCTTACCAACTACCAGTAGACCAAAGTTAGGGAATTTGGTCATTTGCTCTACACTTACTGCTCTATCAATGGGAGCTTTTGCACACTTAATGGGGATACATTGTTAGGATTAGGATTATGGCTAGGGTTAGGATTAGGGTAAGAGTAAGGGTTATGCTGCAGGCTGTGGTTAGAGTTGTTTCTGAGTAAGGCTGTGGTTAGGGCTAGGGTTAGGGTTAGGCTGTGGTTAGGGATAGAGTTAGGCTGTGGTTATGGTTAGGCTTAGGCTGTTGGACTATTTACTGTCAACAATACCGAGGTTGACATAACAATATTATTGCGGTATTGCTATTGAGTACACAACTCTACTGACATTACATTTGCTAACATTTATACTGAATGTTGATCCTGAGTACCACACCCAAAATGAGGTGACTATAGTTAGTTTTGGTACATGGATTCATTATAGAGCCTCCATGTTACTTCATATTGAATATGGTACCATGTAAATAACTATTCTTATTCTTATTGAATAATAAAAAATAATCTGTTATATTACAATTTAGCACAACAGTCTAATACGTCAATGCAAATGACATCTTTGTAAAAATTGCTAAGCTACTGCAAAGGTTTATTGCTGCAGGAAAATAAAAAAGTTAAATTGAAATATAAATCACAGCAGATAATTTGATAGCAGTAAAGTTTTTCAGTGGTCTGGATGATTTCCTGTTGTTGTTTGGTGTTGGACATTTATTTACTTAATATTGTAAAGCAGCAGGACCACGTAATTACAGCAATCAGTTTATGAACATTTTCATCTGTTGAAAACTGGGGAGAGTAAATGAAGCAGAGATACCCAGCAGAGATTTTTTTCCTTTCCTTTTTTTCTGCAGGAAAATATAATTTAATTTGTGGAATTTTACACAAAACATATCATTTAGCAATAGTTGACATAAATATAAAATAAAACACCTGGTATTAGTTTAAACTAAATAGAAAATAGTGTAGGGTTCTGTTTTAATGATATAAATATATCTCCAATATTTTCAGTCATAAGCAATTAATGTTTACTTATTACCATTATAATAAAGTAACAAAATAATTATATAGCACATTCTGAAAATGATCATGTGTCAAATAATAAAGACAGAATTAGGAGCTGATGTTTTGGATCTCATTCTGATTGGGACATAAGCTAGATTGGGTGGTGTATATCTACGTACCTTCGCACTGTAGTGTCCAGACAAGTAGCATATGGAAATGAGATGATCCAGACATATGTAAATCACTGCTGTGGTCTCCTTCATAATGTTATGGGTGGTAATATAGTCAATGTACATAGGGGCATGTTCCCACAAGAGAATCCAATCCAGACTTAGGACTGGATCCAGACCCTCGCACATTTCCGGATGTGCGGGGGGTCTGAAAGTCCTTATAGATAGTAAACTCCACTGTAACCCCCCCCCCCCTACATTTCCAAATATAGGATAAGCCACCAGCCGCTGTCAAGGCTTTTCTGCAGTGGTGGTCTTTACTCTAAAGTGTCAGAGTCTCTATAATGGGTCATATATTATTTATTTAAAAATTAAGAGCTATTTCATCTCAAATCTTCCAAAATAGCTCATGTAAGCTGCTGTCCCATACCTGCTTTAATACACGAAAGCACAAAATGTTGGTTGCTCAGATCAATTCATAGGTGAATCTAGAGCAGGTGCTTGAAAGGTGCTTGAAAGGCATAGGGTAATCTACACAGAGATATGAACTCTAATAGAAAACACAATTCCAATAAAGAAAACATGGCAATATAAAGCGCTGGTAGATCTGCTATAGAGAGAATTAGTTAATAAACTGTCACAATATATATGGTATCAGTCAAGGCTCAATATATGTGGGTAAGATCCACCACACAAAATGTTCCAAGTACATAAGAAAATAAGGCAATATAGTCTCCAATATTAGGATGACGAAGGGACTGAGTGACGAATGTATAGACCAATGGGATCACCTGAAAAATGGGGCATACAAAATTATAGTTACACATTTAACAAAGTTGATATTGTAGTGCTCCCGATATGTACTATGAGTAAGATAAAACCAAAAGAAGAGATAATTAATGACAGGTTATGGTATGACTTTAATGGAGACATAGTAAGTAAAAGCTGCAATCTAATATGAGATATGCAAAAGGTACAGGAAAGTATGGCTGTGTACCAATGATGGTGATACATGGGTTAGAAATGGATAACAAAGAAAATGAACTAGCAAAATGAGTTACAAACAAAAAAAAGCTGTAATGTAACTGTAATGTGTAATCAGCCTTTCTCAACTCTTTTGCCGTAGGGGAACCCCTAAAAAAATGACGTTTCGGGGAACCCCAGTATTAAAATTATAAAAAAGATATTCAAATATTTTTAAGAAAGGTATACCATAAAAATCTAAATATTGGAATAATAGAGCATTAAAAATGGGGCAGACATTTATTAATATATTAAAAAGGATAGTAACATGTCCCCTCTCACCTAAAAATGACTTACAGTCTCTAGTCAACCATACATACACCAACAAACTTTCCTCACAGCCACCTGTCACCCATAAATACTTCCACAAACACTCCTTGCAGCCCCTTCTCTCCTTTAAATACCTCCCCAAAAGCATGAAGGAGGTGACGCAAACACTCACAGATGAACTTGCTGTTGAAGCCTGGGCCGGCTAATCGCTGCTACTATATGGGAACTTGGGGCACCCTATGGTGACTTCTTGGGAAACCCCAGGGTTCCACATAACCCTGCTTGAGAATTGATGTAAGTACTTACACAATGGTCAGGCAGTTAGTATATTTAGTAGTAGTACAATTGCATATATTTCAACAGAACATTACACGTAACTTGCATGAGCATGCCAAGTGTGCTTATCCTTACCCTAGCCAATCAGAATTAATCATTATTAAAGCAAGCCTGAATTAGGGGTTTATGAAAGGTACAGTAATTGTGGATCATAATAAAAATAAACTGTACAGTATTCATGTATGGATATCTAGGCATGATTTGATGTGTTTGTCAAATGAAATAATGAATAATAAAAATATATTTTTTTTTCACCCATGCAATAAAAAAATGCAGTTGTAACAGTTCAATCTATCATGGTTGAAAATTATTTTCACTTTTCTTCTATTTCTTCTGAAGTTTGTATCTATCAGATAGGAACTTGCAAATAATCGAGGTGTATCAGTGCAGAAAGGCAAGAAAAGATCTTTGTTCCAGGCAGCTTTGATATATGGAATAAGGGCTGATTCAATCTCTTTCCCATTGAAAGTCACTGCAAGGATAAGGTTATTCATATTTTGTATCAAATTTCTCCTGACATTTACTCAGGAGCATATTTTCTAACCTTTACATGGGCTTTGATTGGGTGATCACAGCTCCTGCATCAAGAGAATAGCTCATCTGCAACCAAAATTTAATTTTATCATACAGACTTGTTTGGTTCCACATTGTGATAAACTAATCAAAAACTTGATGCATTTTTAATAGAAATCAAGAAGAGTGAAATGCAAAGAATGAAACAACACATATGAATTACGGGAGCATTGTGATTTTTCAATATATTTAAATGTTCAAAATTGTACCTTTTGTATACTGTTAACAAAGCACAAAATTGCAATAGCTTCCTTTTTATTTAAATATATTTACATTTATTTTAGCATTTATACAGATTGATGACAACTTACAAATCCACTCCCATGTAATCATTTACAGTGAGGAAATAAAATATTCAAATTCTAATATTACAGACAAGACTTGAATGCATCTGTTTAAAACATGACCCTGACCTCACTTATAGCCTTTGGGGCTGATCCAGAGCTACGGTCGCCGTACTAGTTACGGCGGCCGTATGCTTAAGAAAGACATTTCTGTCGTTCTGCGCATGCGCCGGGCAAATGTCTGAAAGACCGCATATACACAATCTACATACCGAAACGATATGTTGATTACATACTATAGTTACTACGCATGTGCAGTAGCTATATATCGGCACATTATGGCTGTCTGTGGAAGACAGGAGTAGTTGAGGATCCGACCCCATGTGTATATGGATGTTGCTAAAGTACATGCTGACTTTGCTAACCCAGCCCATACTGCCCTATTTAAAGGCCCACCCACTTTTCTTACCTTCCTACTTACAGAGTAGTGGCACACCCCTGCTTACAGCACTCAATTAGGCACGGTTTTGAACTCCATGCGTAATGGGTTTCCGTGTATAACATATGGATGGCGCTTGTGAAATTCATAAAAAAAGCGTATATTCAGGTATGTTATTAAATGTGAATCTAGTTCAAGGATATTTATTTATATGATAAGCAGGGGTATCTGACACATTTTGGCTTGGGGGTTGGCAAGATATAATTAAATGTTTGTACTTCCCCCTCCAAGTCACATGCATCATGCAAATTAATATAAAAATTGCTAGCTGCTGGAATTTGCTCTCCTTCATTCCACATGCAGGAATGTGAACACTCCAGTTGGTTTTCCTCCATGCAGATGGGAATTATGTGTCCTGGACCCTTCCTTACTCCATAAGTAAGGCTGTACGTAGGGAATACTAGATTGCATGGAGGGGCTTAGCCAAGCTCTTACTGTATGATACTATGCCTATGCTCACCCTTGAGTATTTGGTACACATAGGAGGTGGGAGTGGGCCCGCCCACCTGTCCAGCATGCAGATAGGGAATTCGGTATGGATCCCACAACCAGTCTAAAAGTAATCACAAAAAAAGAGAAAATCGGGTTTGATGCACTCCTGCTATCATCATAGATAAGTTATAAAAACTATTATATTTTTTAATAACCAATTAAAATTTATTCAAATCTAAAAATATCTAGGAGATTAATGACACATCATGCCACAAAATATAAAAAAAAATCCAAAATGGTGAGTTTGACACAAACAAATATGTGAATTAAAATCAAGACAGATCTTCAGATGCTGACTTATTAAATAAAGACCAGTCGGAAAAAAAAATATAGAGTTGTTAAAACTAAAATATGAAAATATATATAGTTGGAGTAGAAAAAGAGAGATCTAACAGCTGTCCTTTCCAGGCTTCATTCAATCTATACAGTAGTTTCTCCCAGTTGTTTAATTAAAGAGTTACACAACTGTGATAATTTTGTTGGTACTACTTGCTTAGGTTTTTCCCAAAAGCATGATGTGATCTTTTTTTTAAATTTGAGATTTGATTAAGTCCTGTGTGAGAAAGGGTTGTGTGTTGCCGCTAAGAATTGTCCTTTTTTGTTTTTGAGACTGCATTGCAGAAGATGGATCTACTAATAAAATTTCTGTCCCGCAGTAGACAGTTAAGTGCCTATCCCTATTTTCCCAACCCCAACCCTTATACTAATTCTTACCCTAACACTCCCTTTCCATTACTCTAACTCTCCCTTCCCCACAGCCTAACCCTTAGACTCCCTTCTCCGCAGCCTAACCTAAGACTCCCCACTCTGCAGCCTAAACCTAAGTCTCCTTCAAGGCTCCATCCCCTCCCCGCAGCCTAACCCAAAATCTCTCCTTCTCCCATCCATCCCCTGTCCGCAGCCTAACCCTACTAAAATAAATCCCTTCCCTGCAATAACCTGTCCAGTCTGCTATTGTGTGACAGGATTTCGAAATAGGGACATATTCAATTAGCTGTCAACTATAGGTAAATCTAACATGGGTGAGAAAGAGCACATATTGAGCACACAAATACAGCTTGTTTTCCATTGATAGAGAAAAAGGATTTTAAATTGGGGAATGGGGTTATCTAAATGAGACTGCAGAGGTTGAAAAGTCACTTTTAATTAGGCAGTCCAGATTATTTAACTAATAAAATTATTGTTCTCTACCAATAACTTTAATTACTTTAATGTAATAGGAAAGTTAGAGCAAGAATCTGAGTGGTTGCAATGGGCAACATCTCCCGTTTTCCAAACCCGCAGCTTAGTAAATCTGGCCCCATATTTCTACGCACACTTCTACTAACAGACAACAAAAAATATCTAGCTTTTCATTTTTAACATGCCAAACCGATGAATCATTGATTGCAATATAGCACAGGAGCAAATTAAGGAAAAACTGTTAAATAAAATGCACATTCACTAAACTAAATAAATAAACAAAACAAAACAAAAAACTAAATCTTTACTGATAGGAAAAGCAATGTTTTATTGTGACCCCCAATCAGCTGGGTTCCATGTGGAATAACAAATAGAAAACCCTGATTAGAACAATAGGGATCTGGTCTGTAGGAGACTAAAGAATAGAAAAAAGCTTTGAGGTTCTAATTGTAGCGTCATGAATAATATAACTGTAAAGCCAATTCTGTTAACTGCTACACTAAGCCAGCAATTCATTGCAGCTTAGCACCTGATACATGGCTCAAGGTTGAATTTATATCTATGGAATACAGTGTGGAATAGAGATTCTTTGACAAATCTGTAAATATTTTATAGATTTATTACATAATAATTGTAATAGATGTTTAAAAAAAATATGACCATGAAACATTGCTTTGATTTCAATAATCAATTTCAATAACTTAATATTATTGGACTTAAAGCAACTCTTTGAATATTCCTGAATGTAATTGATCTGTTATCAACAATTCAAAACTAATAAAATTATGCACATTACTTTATATCTTATTTAATTGTTTTAAAATGATATGCAAGTCATAGAAACCTGTTCTGACACATATACACAGTGGGCTGAATTTTATCGACAGATGGAGCATTAGATCACAGAACATTTGTCTATTTTTGTGCTGCATATTTTGTGATGCAGAGTAGAATATTGCAATCTACTCTGAAAGGTGAAAGCAAATATATTTAGAGGGCATTACCATTTTAATGAGCCTATTTAGCCCCTGGCTTGCTTTTTTTTATTAGTTCTCTGAAGTAATGATTATCAGCCATTGGCAGTTATTTTCAGTTGAACTCCTTTTACAATACAGGTTTATAAAATTTTGAGAAATGTATGATTTTTTTGATGATTCTCAATAAGGAATAGAAATTTTAGGTGTGGGGGGGGGGAATGATTACTGTTTGTAGTTAAAGAGATGACTTAATAAGTAAAGCGCTATGTAATCTAATAATGCTATATAAAAACCAGTTGATAAATAAATGAATGGTGCAATATTCAGTTTTAAACACTAGGGAGCTCTCTCCCACACCATATGCGGCTTTTTTTTTTTACGAACCTATGCATTTAAAAGTGTCCTTGGGCTTCGCTAACTTCCCCAAGCACAGTCTTTTAAGGCCGCACGTAGTCAATCTACGTACCTAAGTGGTATCCAGATTGCGTAAATGATTTACTAGGCATACGTAGTAGGTTCATCCTTTAAAAACCGCACTTGAGAAGCTGGACCGTCTTAAGTTTGAAATGAATCCAGTCATATGACCCTGGTTCAGAGTTTGAAAATAAGAGAGGAAAGTTACACCTGGACAAAACTATGGTGATTTTAGGGGAATCAAATTTCATCTGTTGCAGTATTACAGTTGAGCAGTGATGTTTCCCAGCCAAGTGTAAATAACAGTGTAAAAGTGAAACTGGTCAGAATCTGTGTGCAGTAGGCAAAAACAAAGTATTCTCCCTGCATGCAAAGAATAACATTTATTTGACTCCCCTGAAATCAACATGGTTTTGCCCAGGAGTAACTTTCTTTCTAAAAATCTAAATCTGGTCCTATGGGACTAAAAGTAAGAGCAAAAACAGGTACAAATCTGAATCAAGACACATCATGATGCAATGGGAGAAGGGTGGAGGTGCAAATAATTGTTTCTTACTTTTTTTCTTACTTGTTTTTTGTTATTGTACACAAATGCTGAATAGCTTTCATTTTAAACTCTAATTTATAGATTTGCTAAGAAACAACAATTATTAACTCTAATACTGAAAGCACAATGTGATCCCTCCTTTCTCTACAGATGATAATGGATTAATCAAGGGGCATATTAACACCTGTTTATGCTGTTATTCCCAAACTCTGGATTCGTCCTATCGATATGAAATGCATATGTTGGAAAATGATTCAATGTTTAAGTGATTTATCTGTAACCCGCCCCCTTCTGTCTCTTGGCTTTCTTCTCTCCATCTTTGCACTGATGGAATTTATCACTGCCAAGTCTCCATCTTTGCACTGATGGAATTTATCACTGCCAAGTCACAAATTAGATCTGCTCACCTACAGAACCCTCAAAGCCCATGGAGCTTATCCATAGTTTGTGAGTAAGGTCACAACAGGTGCAAGTGTGCAAAATGATATTNGTGGGGGGGGGGGGTGGAATTTAAACTGTGCAAACAGATTTTAAGTTGAGAGGTGATGTTTCCTAAGTTATCTCTAATTTAGAAATTAAAAATAAAGAACTGGATCCAAACTTTCAAATTGGGAATCCACTTTTTACTAAAAGCATATGCACAAGAGCCGCAATCTCTGGGACAATTTCTGATTCTGTGGACAGGACAGGACGGGCAGAAAGAAGAAGGGGCGGACGTATATAGATCATACAGTGAGGGTGTGTAAGTGTCCTCTACTCTATCCAAACTTCTGCTCTGAGTATAGTGTAGATGTTTTAAGGTAAGGTCCTCAGAGGGGAATATATAGATTCAATCCAAAGTTATAAACTACTTAAGGTCGTTTTAAGTACAGAAGTGTACGCGAGTGAGTTACACACTACTAAGTATATTGCACTCCCCCTGGCACTCCCCTCACTCTCACATAACTTTTCCTTGCAAAATTAAAAAAAAATATATAAATATTAATATAATATTGTAATATTAGTTGCTATTATTCAATATTATATTGTAATGTTAGTTACTATGATTTCTTTAATCATTTCCCATTGTTTCATATATTTCTTTATTACTCCATGTAAAAATATCAATACTAATATTATAGAGATTACACTAAACCTACATTAAGCCAACCTGTGGCTCTCCAGACCTGATTACCAGATGTCTTCATTGCCTACTGTTGCAATGGGCCCATTCTTCTCGCTTCGATGGCCATGCTGGCATCAAGAAGATTAAGAAACTCCTTTCCTGAGGTTATTTGGAAGATTTGGTGTCATCCTACTCTACTTGTGCCCAGGCTAAGACTTTTCGTCTGAAGCATACCACTCAGTTGCATCTCATATCACTCCCTGGACCTGATTACCAGGTGTCTCTATTCCCTACTTAAAATCCCTTCCCAATGGCTCCTCTGTCAGGACAACTGGTGTTATGAACAGAAAAGTATGAAACTGGTTACCTAGCATGCAGCAGGGAATCTGGGAGTCTTCGCCAGGGCCCCTAGTGGTGGGGATGGAGTTGTGCAGCGCCCAGATAAACAAGCCGCTATCCTAGGCGCGCAGGTTCACTTGAAAGAAGGAATAATAACAAGATCAAGTATGGAGCAAGGCACCGTGACAGTAGGAGAAATGCTATCAGTGTTCACTTTCACTCAACAGATAGCAGGTAGAAAGAAAGGAATAACCAATCAACATAGACTACTACAAGACAGCGGATGCTAAGAAATAGATCCGCAATACAGATACTAAACAGGAGGCCACTATGTAGCACGAGAATAGCGTAGGACAACGGTAGTCAGCAAAACTAGACAAAACATAAATAGCCTGGATTTGGCGGAGAATAAACAATAGACAAAGCTACACAATATCCCCTTGGTAGCAGGTAAGGAAGATATCCCACTATGTGGTTAGGATTTACAGTCAATACAGGTAAGTATATGCGTGCCACTATGTGGCTAGGGAAACACAGCCAATACAGGTAGGTATTAAGATATCCCACTATGTGGTTAGTATTTACAGTCAATACAGGTAAGTATATGTGTGCCACTATGTGGCTAGGGATACACCGCCAATACAGGTAGGTATTAAGATATCCCACTATGTGGTTAGTATTTACAGTCAATACAGGTAAGTATATGCGTGCCACTATGTGGCTAGGGAAACACAGCCAATACAGGTAGGTATTAAGATATCCCACTATGTGGTTAGTATTTACAGTCAATACAGGTAAGTATATGCGTGCCACTATGTGGCTAGGGAAACACAGCCAATACAGGTAGGTATTAAGATATCCCACTATGTGGTTAGTATTTACAGTCAATACAGGTAAGTATATGCGTGCCACTATGTGGCTAGGGATACACAGCCAACACAGGTAGGTATAAATAAATGCCACAGAGGTAAGGATATTACAGACAATACAGGTAGTATGAATTACAACTGACACCCCCACAACACAGGGTATAGAGCAGAGACAGCCTAATAGGGGTGCAGAGAGCCAGGCATGAACAGAATCACACAGCGGAGTAGCGACAATCAACTACCCCTAGACAGGACAGAATATCACCGGCGTCCTCGTGGAGGAACGCCGGGGATTTAACAGAGGCGCTGCGCATGCGCCGGCCGACCTGTGGAGCGCACGCTGCGTTCCACAGAGCAAAGCGGAAGCATCGTCACACGCCGTCTGTCGGCTGCCGGCGTGTAACAACTGGTTTCATCTGCCTGTTGAGTTGGAGTACACTCGTGTTTTCTGGCTGCCTGGATTATGTACTCTACTACATTCAGGTATCTTTGCCATTTAGTTCCATCGTTCCCTGTTCTCTATTTGTTTCCTGTGTTCTACCTAATCATCCATGCAAGTCTAAACATATACTTAATGCAATCCACTCCAGTATTTGCTCAGTCAGTCTTTTTTAAGCTAGGCTGACCCTAGGCATAAAATTAATAATACCTGATCATGGTGTTGCACTGTACTTTTGAGGGATCTAGCACATAGGTACCATAACTAAACTCAAAGAATGGAGTCCTGACACTGTGATCTCTCACAAGACCTCTGTGAGCCACAGTCACTGACCTGGCCACCCCCCCATCACCTTTTACCATTAGGCATAGGCCACAGGTGTATGAATGCCAGTAGAGGCATTACCACAAAGAGCTTTTCTACTCTGTTGACCCCAAAGTCTGACTTTGAAAAAGGGATGAGTGCAGCCTGAAATGCGTAGTCCCAGGACCGACCAGCTGATCTCTGACGTCATCACTGTGAGCCGAGTGGAGAGACTGCATGCATATACCAAACACCCGTGTATACCATCTTGTGGCAATAACGTCTTCTCTTCTGTTCCACTGCTTCCTGGTATGACGTTTTTGATCCTTGTTTTATGTGAAAATGTGGAATGTAATTTAATTTAAAAAAAATTTTTATTCCTATGTCCGTGATTTATGGAATGGATATGGTCCTCTGAGGAATCTACTACAACACCACCATTGATACCTATTTAGACTTTATTTATTCATTTACATATTCCAGATTTTCTGGAATCTACAGGCTTCAGGGGTTCTCAGTATTGATATATTTACCTACTTGTTGATATATTTACTTACCGGCTTAGAGTCTGACACTCCCCCCACCGTTGTGAAATACCCAGCGCCGCATATCTACCAATATATATCTTTGTGCTATTTTACTTTTCTCTGAGGTGCTATTGAGACACCTCTTATTGTTAGATTGCGGCTTTTGCAGGGTATTAGTGCACTTGAAACCCCAACGTCTTTTCCCTTGTTCAGTTTGTTGTTTACCTCATCCAGTGCCCTTGCAGGCTTTATTACATTGGGAAGACATCAAGAGTATTTTGCGAAAGAATGGCAGTACATTGATCATCAATCGGTCAGGCCCTAATGGGCAAGCACAGTGACCATCCGGCAGGCAAGACATAGTTTGGCTGTCCTGAAATATAGGACTGTCGATCATGTTCCGCCTCTTTGGAGAGGAGGAAATAGGGACCTAAACTTTTACAAAAAGAGACTCAGTGGATTCATAAATTGAACACTTTATCCCCATATGGACTTAAAGAATCTCTTAACCTGGCATGTTTCTACAAGGAAGACTAATCTGTATTTAGTTTTGTAGTTCTTTACAGGGTTCCCGGTCACTGGCCTCTGCCTTACTTCTTATGCCTGTTCTCGTATGGCCAGGGTTCCTTGATATTACCCTTAGAACTATATACAAGCCAGCTCACACACACTACCAAGGGTTTGTGAAAACAGGAAAGAACCCAAAATACTGGTATAGCCAAAACAAGTAGTAAGAGTAAGCGCTCACCCGTTCCTCTTTAAAATACAAACATGCAGCCAGGCACCAAAAATTTAGATTTCCAAATGGGACTGCTCTAAATTTCAAGACACCTTTAATGCACATGAAAGAATACAAAATACTGGATTAAATTAAATTAGGGTGCTCAGCGTGTTTGTGAGTTGTATTATATTTTGTTTCAATAAACAGTGTTGCGCTATTGCGCACTGTTCTGTTTCTGTTCCCTTCTATTGGGCGACGTGACCCATGGAAGCAAATTGGGCAGAAAGCAGCCTGGAACGAGGTGGTGGAGGGATGTAGGAGATCCACGAAGAAGGAGATGGAGGACGCAGTTCAGATATGAGTTTGGAATCTACTATTGCTGTTGGACTTTGGGAGAGGACTCTTTGGACTTAACTTGCCTCCTCATTTAACCCACGGAACTGTGAGTCATAGAATCAAGATCAGGTCCTTTTCTGTGACATTTTTTTTCGATGCCCATTAACTGTAGATGTGCCGGGGAATTGAATAACCTGAGTGCTATAGAGATCTCATTGCATCTTACGGTACATGTTCACATAAGTAGCAGAATTGTGTTGCATTTGTCATTTTTGGTGGCTGGCTGCATGTCTGTATTTTAAAGAGGAACGGGTGGGCGCTTATGTTTAAATTTAATCGACACCATGTTGTATGTGTATATATTTATTTTTCAAGCTGTCAGCATTTTAACTCACTGTTTGTTGTTTGCACTTTATCTATATATATTTTCACCATAATGTATGGTATTGTTGATCCATGCTTACTCTTTTAATGCATATTAGCCATGGGTTGTTTATGTTAATCACAATAGGAACACATGGACGACTCTAACGTGATGATTTATTTCAGGCGCTGGGGTCCGCCTATGTGTCAGACAGTGGTGTTCTGGGGAGATATATATATATATATATATATGATGGGAAAAATATTGCCCATCCCTCCCAGTATCCCCATCATGTCTCCAGCTCCCACTCCAGTAACCCCATCATGTCACCAGCCCCCCCACCAGTACCCCCATCATGTCTTCAGCCATCCCCCAGTATCCCCATCATGTCTCCAGCTTCCCCCCCAGCATTCCCCATTATGTTTCTCCAGCCCACCACCATGTGTCTCCAGTGCCCCAAATCTCCATTATGTATTTCCATCCCCCAGTATTGCACAACATATCTCTCCAGCTCCCCAGTTCCATAGCATGTCTCTCCAGATCCC
>WWET01002762.1:186060-208599 GCA_011038615.1 Limnodynastes dumerilii | reverse complement strand
CATCCCCCCATCATGTCTCCAGCCCCCCCCCCCATATCCCTATCATGTCTCCAGCTTCCCTCCCCAAACCCCATCATTTAATTATAATTATTACTAATAATTACCAATAATTAATTAATAATTTATCATTATATGTTAATTTATAAGTTAATATAGAGCAGGTGCTAGCAAGGTATGGGGAGTTTACACAAATACAAAAAAGACACCCCAGCACTATCTTTAAAATAAAAGTCAGAGAGATTCGTTACATACATTTGCAAATAAATGATAAGCCATCAGTCCTAACTTTGAGTCATATATCATGTATTTTTAAATTGAGAGCAACTGAAATTTCCCTCTGTTTTGGAATTTGTTGCCCTACCTACCATATTTGTTAAGATGTATTTTACTAACATGTCAAATTCTCTTTTCAGGTTTGGCATAGGCTGGCGGTAGAGGTGGTGGTGTCACCATAAAATATTGGTGCCGAGAAATATCTGTTAACAAAAGTTCACCATTCTATGAACACTAGGTCATGTGTCCTGTGACCTGGTCTGTCTCCTGCAACAAGGTGAGTTGTGCAATTTGAAGAGGTGGAGCCAGGGTACTGCTTTGCAAGGTTTGGTAGTTGAGGCACCTTTATCGATGACAATTTCGTTGCTTTAAGATTTCTAAGTTGACACCCCATCTTCTGTGCTACCTGTCTCTACCCTAAATTTTATAGCCAATTCAATCTATCTAATTTCATAAATTAATTTCATTTTAATAAACCACTGTTCCCTTTTTTTTATAGTAAATACAGTTGTTCATGTCTTAATTTCAGTGTGGATGTTGACTGATATGGGGTGAAAAGACTTCAATAGCTTATCGTTTAACTACTATTAATCAACACTTTTATTTTATTTATACTTATTTTATTAATTATACAAATTATAAATAAGGAATGATTAATTCATGTTTTTTAATTTCTAATTTAAAGCATTGTACTTACATTTTAAACTGTTTATCTTACTAAAGGTTTAAGCTATGCCCACCTAGGTCCACCACTCTAAATAGTTTTTTCATCAATGGATGTTTACATACACATGATAATTAATATTTAGTAATTGTTCATATATTGTGATTTTTTGTTTTCATTATATTTGGAATATTTTATTCTGTTTGTTATTTTGTCCCCTCTAATTCATATATACATCTAAGCAGTGTTGTGCAATTGCTGGGACCATTGACATATATTGGGGATCATTACTATGATGGGAATTATTGATATTCTTTTTTCTCTTCCACACTGAACAATATGTATAATACTGTTCATTAATGAAATTGTTCCATATAAATCAACTTTTTATTCTCATATAATTTATGTGTATGGTCATTTCCATTCCAGTGGCTTTATTATTTTCTTTTACATTTTCTATATTTATAAGTATATGTTTTCTTCTTATTATTTTTTTTATTGCTGCTGAGTTTTTATATTTTAGTTTTTATTATTTTACATATTTGTTAGTGTTTTTGTTGTATTTATTTTTCTTTTAGCAACGGTTACATTATTTTATTTGTTATTTTATTTAGTATGTACTGTATTTTTAAATCACTTTGCTTAGTTTCTGCTAGCTGCAACATCGTAGCCTGTAGCATATGGTGTTACTACATTGATTATGGCAGCTGCATTCAACTAATTGATCACATGTGAATTTAAATAGAGGTCCAAACCGAACACTTCATTTATTCCTTCTGATGAAACCAGCGTGTCTGGAGAAACGTGTAAAGGATCCTATTCCTGGATATACTGCTTTTATATTCTTGCCTTTGGAGAGTCTCTGCTAAGCATATTTGCTAGTTACACTTAGCATCACCACCGGCTCTGCTATATACATCTATCAGCCTTCCCCTTCCCCAGCTGGGGTCTGCCGAATGAGAACCCACTACTGATTCACCTGGTATTCTATCTCCCAGCCATCTCTCCCCATAAGGGATTGAGAGTAATCAGCTGCCGTTGGAGCCTACCGAAGGAGAGCCCGCTATTGATCCATCTGGCATTACTACCTTCCAGTCATCTCTCCCCATAGGGGATCGGGAGGTATCAGCTGTGCCGGCATATCCGATTATATTATCAGCGGCTAGCATTCAATAAGGGACTCTTGTGTATGTGCTGCACGGTGTCTGTGTCAGTCATTCACCGCACATCAAGATTTATTCCAGCTATTTCTGCAGTACAGCCTACATCTTGAGACATGTTCTCTGCCTCTATTGCGGACAATCCCTTCATTTATATTTGTTGGTGACTGACACACCATACAACTACCTCTGTAAGCCGCTCTTATTCCAATTGCAGCTACAGCCACAATATCGGATTCTACTAAGTAGTAAGTTCTATATATTCTTTAGACTGCTGCCACAATTATTGACATTGTCTATGAGCCTATTATTACGGGGACGCCCGTTGAATCGCATCTTAAATCTCATGTTTGGAACTAATAGTTAACGTTGACAGAACTATCTGCCATTTTATGCTGGTGGAAATAGCGATTTCTCTCATTATTGTGGATACATTCTTAATGTTTCAAACATTGGATACTAATTAGTATTCCTAATCTGTGGTTTACAGACTTTGTGTTAAATATTAACCATATTAATTGTGTTCCAGAGCTCTCTTGCAGATATCCATTATTGTTATTTAATTGTTTTATATGTCTAAATAAAAAATGTTTTTTAAACTTCTAAATATACTTAAAGCGCTCACTATTTCTTTTTATCTATAGAGAACTAAGCCGGAACCCTCAACACATATCCACGCTGTAGCCAGACGGACCTCACTCCGGATGTCGGGAACGGAGGTGCCAAAGCCGCTAACTAACACTTCATGCGGCAATCCATCATGGCGAACATTAAGGTGGGGAATCACGGAGGGTGAGGTATTGCAATCTACGCTGTTTATACCGGACTGCCAACAAAACCGTGAGTGTATCTCTACGTTCTATTCTACATCTCCTATACGGGACTGTCAACTAAACCGTGAGTGTATCTCAATCATATATACTACAAGAGGAACAGTCATTCATTTGGAATTTGAGAGTGTGTTGGTTCCTACACCACATAATTATATTGACTGTGTGGTACATTCGAGATGGATTGCTTATTTTTCTAAAATTCATTAACCCTTTCCAAGACTGTTGGTTATTGTGGGTCTAATATCAATACATTAGGACCCAAAATCTTGATATTAGATCAAGGCAAAGTAAGTAGTGTGTTTTGGGGCCCCATCACACACCAGTGTTGTTATTGCTGGATTTTTTATTTATTTATTGTATATATTTATATGTGTATTCATTTTTATCTTTGGTCAATTATTAAATTTTGGATCTACATATCAAGCGCATCCTCTTTTTTTGTACATTAAGTTACAAATAAGCACTATACATATACAGAACATACATAAAATACATTATACATCAATACATCTGCATATAATGTCCCCCCATAATTGTATAAAAACAACACAAATCTACAGGTGGCCACCCGGTAGTGTAAAAATAATGTAAAGTGTCCCATTTCCTAAATAATTCATACTCACTGTTAAGATGTCATTCTTCTTGGGAATACTTGCTTGCAGATTCTTCATTAATTCCTTCTTTTCTTCTTCTTTAGGATGAAGACTTGTCCCCTTGTCTCCGCAGCTTGCTTCTGGCCACCGTCACAAACCTTCTTCTTGTGCTGCGCCGCTACTACTGACTATACGGTAACTAGAGCGGCCACTAGAGGCTCAAAATGCAAATGACGTCAGGATTTCTATAAAAGAAGCTGTTCTAGTAACCGTATAGTCAGTAGTAGCAGCGCCACACAAGAAGAAGGTTCTGGTCGGCGGCAAGAAGCAAGCTCCGGAGACAAGGGGACAAGTTTTCATCCTAAAGAAGCTGCCGACCAGAACCTTCTTCTTTTGCGGTGCTGCTACTACTGACTATACGGCAACTTGTTGTTTTTTTTTACACCACAGAGCGCAGCACGGTTATATGGCTTACCATGCTGATGCTGATAGAACTACAAGGATCAGCAATGCTGACACTTGTAGTTCTATCAGCGCTGCATGGATAAGCATTACAACCATGCTGTGCTTGCCTTTGGTACACTGAAAAACACGTCAAGTATATTGACATGTGTTTTTCAGGGTCAGGGTCACACAGCAGGCAATTTTTTTTTCAGGGATTTCACGTCAGAGTAAAGGCAATTTAGTAAAATCGACTTTAGTGAATTTGACGAGTTCTGTCTTTTATATGGCAAACATCTGGACGATTTCTGTCCATCGATGTTTGCCTTGACGATTTGGCCAAAGGCTCAAGTCCTGGGAGTTTGGCTTTAGTGAATACAGTGATTTGTTAATCACAGCCAAACTCCCAGGAGTTTGGGCGATTTGGACCAAATCGACTTTAGTAAATGATGCCCACTATCTCATACTGAGGCTTACAACAACAGGAGTAGCAAATGAAGGAGCAACTCTACACTTTGACAAAACCATGTAGAATCAACATGGCAGGAACACATATTGTAGTGACAGAATTACAGCTTGGAGGTTGGCATCTCCTAATCAATTTAACTTGCAGTTTAAAAAAAATATATCTGCAATGATCGTGTATTAGAAGCAAAAGCAACATATTCTCCCTGCACTCAAACAATTGTAATAAATCCACCTCCCACTTTGATTGCAGCATGATTTGTTTGCTTCTTACTTTGCAGTTGCTCCTAAATCTACTACACAGCCAATAAAATCATAGACAAGATTTTGCATTCTCAAGTTCTTCATTGTCTCAATGTTGTGGGTTATAATAGTATTTCCAAAAAGATGTATAAAGTAGCACCATGTTGTTTATCTTGTAGAGTTTTATTATATGCCTGTTTAAATTCTGTAGCCTGGATTAAAAATGCTGAATCAGCATCCACTGTCACAGACGGTTGTTTCATTCTTTAGCTCTCAATAGCATAAGCTTAGTGGCTGATTTGCATAGCAGTCATGTTTATAAACCAGAATATAAATATACAGTATAATGTGTTGTGTAGAAGCACATCTGAAATTCAGATAATGCTATTTTCTCTTTCTCATGATGAAAACGTGCATAATCAAGATCAAAACAATTTAGCAACTTTTCTATTTTTAATAGTAGCTTTTTCTTCTTCTTTTTTTTTCTTTTTATCAGACACATACATTGCCTTCTAACTGCTGTAGTCACTGAGGCAGGAGAATGGATCTGGAACAGTTACTGAAGTGTAAATTCAGCTTTAAGCTTTCTTATGGCCGAATTCTTCTTTCTAGATGAACAGGTGGATCGTGGCAGCGAGATAAAGACAGATGCAAAATTCCTAAGAAAAGCCCTAACATTTATAAAATGATCAGAATTCAAATGACTGTGTGTTGTCATGCAGAAACTTCATTTGCACAGATTGTTTGTATGTGCACATAATACAAATGAACATCCAACTACATTTGGTATATATACATTTAGTTCGCCTTTTTGGTAATAGACAAAGTTGTAGTTACATGACTGTAATTAATTTTAATATCTAGGAAATAATACTGATGCTTATTATAGATACACAATAATAAGTACAAAGCTGATGGCATAAGGGATACAATGTTTAATAAAAATAAAAGGAAAACAGGTACAAAGTTGCACCTTGGTAAACCAATTTCAGGGGGAGTCCAATAAATTTAATTATTTATATGTAGGGAGAATACATCTTCTTATTACACACAGCTAATGACCAGCTTTAATTTTTAGAGGAAACGTCTCCTCTCAATTTGGTGAATGTGCCCAGTCAAATCTCTAATGTGTGATCATGAACAAAAATAAGTAACTCCACATGGAAAAAGGTGTTGGTGTGAGAAAGCAAATCCATGCGAAACGCGCATCGGCAAGGGGGGTAGCCGGGGTGTACACAACCTCATTTTTAATATTTATTTGTCATACCAATACCTTTTTCAATGTGGAGTTACTTATTTTTGTTTATGATCACACACTAGAGATTTGACTGGGCACTTTAGATTAGATAGGGACAGATATACCCCTCTAGTGGGGGCGAAGTTCCGCCGTGAGGCAACAGGCACAGTGGTAGGGTTATTCCCACTACTTGTACATAGGGAGCTACACATTGACATATATATTTTTGGGTCGGCTAACACTCATTGCTGGATTATAAAGTATATTATTGCCCGTTTCATCCTCCTGATTGAACTACATCATTTCACCACATGGAATAATAAGCTATTCTGATTGATTTAATGACTTGATGGTGAATGGTATGAAAAGTACAATGTATTGATTTTAAATATTTTGCTGCTTGGATATTATTTATATATTTTAGGAATAAACAATTAAAAGTTATGTTTTAATATGTTCCCTATCTCCTGGCCTCCATTATTGTCTATGTGAAATTATGCTGTGCCCTTTTGATTAAGGGCTAATTTAGTTACTACCACACAGGTGTGTGCACCACAAATAGTTCTCTTTTCTCTCATTGGTCTCTGTGCTAACTACTTGTAGTTAATTGTTAATGCACTTTATGGTGGCACCACCCCCCACAGTTTTTTTGGGGGAAAATAATATATATCATTACTTGTTATAGTTGAAAATAATTTAAGTGCCAAGGGGCAATATGTTTAGGTATATATATCTTTTGATATAAATGTAACCATTTTTATATAGAGGTCTGTGCGATTCAAATTGTGTGTGTTTTGTCTTCACACAAATAAAACTTGCCTCTCTTGAAATTTAGCATGGTTTAGTAACTTTCCATCTAATTTAATCTTATTTCCAAATGATTTGGTCCTTAGATGCATACAATATTGTGACAATGGGGTAGATCCAGAACTACATTTGCCGTACGTTTATTCGCGTAGCGTATTTTCGTGCGCGTAAATTCGTTACACTCCCCTCAGCACACCCCTTGAACATACGTATTTTGTCAAGATATGCTTTCCAAACCCTACCTTAACTTTTTCCAACGTAACCGCAGTGATCCGCACACGTACGTATGGGCTGGACGAATTTACGCAGCTAAGCACGCCCATACTGTACACTTTAAATACAACCCCCCGCCTACTTCACGTATTTCAGACGTATTTTTGACTCACGCAAAATTGGCATGCCCACACGTAAGTATTTACGTGACACCTACGTGAATGGCCCATACGTTCACAATTACGCTACGTTAATGTGCATATTTTCTATGGTGCGCATGCGCAGTACATACAAAACAGCGATTGTACGTCTCCGCCACTCGTAAATTCGCTTTAAAGCGTTGTTCTGGATCAGGCCCAATATAGTGAGACACCATCTCTTGGGTAGATGAAAGTAAATACATGAGTGTTGAAAGGGTGACAACCCCCTTGGTATATAGCCCTCCTTAATATCTAATAAGATAAGTATAATGACTTACTAGCCTTAAATTGTGAAATAAATAAGGGAAGATGTTGTAGTTGCAATAATGAACAGAGTAGCAGAGTAATGACAGCAGTAGGTGCTATGGAGGTTAATCCACAAAAATGATTAACAAAGTGCTTAACCAAGTTGTTGATTTATTAGAACTACAGGAACGATAACAGGTTTTACAGAGAGGATAATTACAGATGCTGCAGCATGCAATATATAAGCTGTGGCTGGAAGCTAGGATATCAGTTTTCACAAAGAAAAGACAGCTTCTTTCACAGTGAGGTAAGAAAACAGTGACATACTGACAAGTCAAGTAAGGAAGTAATGAAGGAATCCAAGATTCTGACACTGAGGTGTCGAGCAGTGCCTTGTATCGTGTACTCAACTGCTACGATCAGCCGGATATGCACCTCTTAGTAACATGTAATTATTTAATCCTGACTAACTTTGATGCACCTATTATACAACACAGACATAGAGTTGCAATATGATTTGATATATCAGAAATAGTGGAGGCTTTTAGGCGTAGTTCTCCAGAATGTGAGTGATTCAGGCCTACAGTCTGAACCAGTCTGCAGCTACTAATATGCTTGAAGCTGTTACGGTACCCCGGGATTACCAGTACTGTGGACCGGGGTGACCGTGGGTTTGTAGTGGAAGTGATACAGTACTCCGGAATTACCCGTAGAGGAACCAGAGTGACTGCAAGAGAGAAAAGGCGAGTAAATCCCCAAAGAAGCACCACCTGATTTCAGACCGAGTGTTTGCTAGAGCCCCTGGTGGTGGGGATAGACTGGAGCTGGTAGGAACCCGTCAAGGGCACCCCCTTGGGAATGTTACTCGGGAGATGAGCAGAGCGTAAGGAGGAGAGGATAGATAAGACAAAGCTGGGAAAGAAAGATTTAAGGGGGAGAAAGGCTGGTCACCAGAACTTGACCGGCGACGAACTACAAGTACCAAAAAACAAGACACCATGGACTGGGAAGTATACGGACTGGGCTAGGACAAGACTGACCTCACAGATAGGGGCTCACATACATCAGTCACACAAGAAATGGGAAACTCCCCGGAGGGCACAAGAACACGCAAACCGGGATGATAAGGAAGAATGGGAAGGGAAATACACCAAGGAGGGAGAAAGGATGCAGGAGGTAACCAACAGGGATAACAGGGTAAGGATAAATGAGGAATAAACTGGGACACTCAGAATCAAGGCACAGAGCACAAGACAGAGGCACTAAAGAGAATAGTGGCAGATCACAGGCTGACCAACAGACGCTATAATCGTCGCCAGATAGCAGCCAGAAAGGAACTGAAATACCCTCTGTAAACCAGTGATTGGCCAGACCCCGGAAGGCAGGCGTTCCCCAAGAGCAGGAAAGGCATAAGAGAACAGCCGGAGAAGACGCGCGCTTAGGAGGGAGAAGACGCATGTGGGTATCCAGGGACGCGGTAACTAGGTAAACTGTCGGCTGGGGATTCCCCATAGACGTGCCGCGGGACTATAAGGTAAGCGCTAACAGGGAGAGATCCGGAGACACAGCCTGCCATTACACGGCGGCTGTAACAGTACCCCCCCTAAACGAGGGGTTATGATACCCCTACAACCAGGTTTGTTGGGGAACTTCTGATGAAAGATCTTCTTCAACTTATTAGCATGCAAGTCCTTATCAGGTACCCATGACCTTTCCTCTGGCCCATATCCTTTCCAATGGACCAAGTAGAGGATTCTGTTACGGACCTTCTTGGAATCAAGGATACTCTCAACTTCAAATTCCCCCTCCTCATTAGAAGAAGTCTTCTCATTCCTGGTGTGTGTCTTGAATTTCTTTGAATATCTGACTGGTTTTAACAATGGAGCATGGAACGTGGGTGGTATCCTGAGATTACGTGGCAAGGATAGTTTAAACGCTACTGGATTAATCTTCTTCACAATGGGGAATGGTCCAATAAAAAGTGGCCCCAATTTTCTGGAGGGTTGTTTGATCTTAATGTTTTTAGTTGAAAGCAACACTTTCTGTCTAACCTTAAACGTGCATGGTGATCTATGCTGATCTTTTCTGGTCTTGGTTCTGAAAGCTGCAGAACGTAAAGCTCGACTGACTTTTCCCCAAATAGTTTTCATTTTCTTGATGGTGATTCTGGCAACAGATCTGGGAGTGGTAGAACAGGACAGGGAGTTAGCCTTCGGATGGAGACCGTACACACAATAGAAAGGTGATATATTGGTAGAGGAGTGGTGAGCATTATTGTATGCGAACTCTGCCCAGGGAACATTTTCAGACCAATCATTCTGATATGAGGATACATAGAAACGTAAGTATTGCTCTAGAGATTGATTTACCCTCTCGGTCTGTCCATTCGACCGAAGGTGATACCCGGAAGACAGATTGATCTTAATCCCCAGATTCTTGCAAAATGCTCTCCAGAAGACAGCAACAAATTGTGATCCTCGATCCGACACGATTTCTCTGGGCAATCCATGCAGTCTGAAGATATGTTTGATAAACAGCTTGGCCAAAGTTTGAGCATTAGGAAGTCCTTGCAAAGGTACAAAGTGCGCCATCTTACTGAACCTGTCTACCACTACCCAGACCGTAGTGAATCCTTGAGAATTCGGAAGATCAGTGATGAAGTCCATGGACAAGTGTGTCCATGGACGATTGGGGATAGGAAGCGGTAAAAGGGGGCCAATGGGTGGAGTCCGAGGAGTTTTGTTCCTGGCACACAGAGAACATGAATCCACAAATTCCTTGACGTCTCTGGACATGGATGGCCACCAAACAGAACGGAGAAGGATCTTTAAGGTTTTCTGGATACCTGGATGTCCAGATGATCTACAAGCATGAGATTATGTAGGAACCCGTTTCCTGAGTTCAACTGGGACAAAGAGACAACCCAAAGGTTTCTTACTGGGAGCTTGAGTTTGCAGAGATTCCAATTTGGTTTGGAGATCTTGAGTAAGTCCCATCAAGATGACTGATGGATCTACAATGGGTAAGGGAGGGAGGGAGGGATCATGCTCTGGCAGAAAGGAACGAGACAGGGCATCGGCCCTATGATTGAGAGATCCAGGTCTGTAGGAGATCTTGAAATTAAGCCTGGTGAAGAACAGTGCCCAGCGGGCCTGACGTGGATTGAGACGCTTAGCTGATTGTATGTAGGCAAGATTTTTATGGTCTGTTAAGACCGTAATTTCATGAGCTGAGTCTTCCAGCCAATTTTTATGGCCAGTAACTCTCGGTTGCCCACGTCATAGATTCTTTCCGCTTGAGAGAACTGTCTTGAAAAGTATGCACAAGGATAGAATTTCGAATCTTGCGGATTCTTTTGAGAAAGTACGGCCCCTGCCCCGACATCAGACGCATCAACTTCAATGAGCATTTCTCCATCTTAGCATACAGCTTGGCTTCTCGCAGACCTGATAACACTTGCTTCACATGAACACGGTGTTCTTCCAGGGAGGGAGAAAAGATCAGAATATCGTCCAGATAGACCACTACGAATTTTCTAAGAAAGTCCCGTAGAACATCGTTAATAAAGTCCTGAAAGACCGCTGGAGCATTGCACAGCCCGAAAGGCATCACGAGATATTCGTTGTGGCCGGAGTGGGTGTTGAACGCAGTTTTCCACTCATCTCCCTCCCTGATCCTGATAAGATTGTAAGCACCACGAAGATCAATCTTAGTGTAGATAATGGCGTTCTGTAATTGATGGAATAAGTCAGAAATTAACGGCAGAGGATAGGTGTTCTTAATGCTGATCTTATTTAAGGCACGATAATCTATGCATGGTCGAAGAGTGCCATCCTTCTTCCCCACAAAGAAAAATCCTGCTCGAGTTGGGGATTTGGAAGGTCGAATAAACCCTTTCTCGAGATTCTCCTGTATATACTCCTCCATAGCCAGTGCTTCAGGATGTGATAAGGAAAACAATCTCCCTTTAGGCAACTTGGCGTCCTTGACGAGCTCTATGGCACAATCATACGGCAGATGTGCAGGTAGAACATCAGAGGCTTGTTTGGAGAATACATCTGCAATTTCGGCGTACTGCGTAGGTAGTTTCACCACTGCAACTTGCGCCAGTCGGATGGGAGAAGAGATACAAGATTTCGAACAACCGTGTCCCCACTTCTGGATTTCACCCAATGACCAGTTGATAGCAGGATTATGGAGTTGAAGCCAGGGATGACCAAGGACCAAGCGTACTGAAGAACATGGGGTAATGAGAAACTCCATAGTTTCGGTATGGCAGAGACCAATATGGAGCTGAACTGGCGCAGAGATATACTGGACCGGTCCACCTTATAATGGCTGCCCATTAAGACCAACAGTGGTAATCGCGGTGTCTAACTTTTTGATGGGTACATCCAATGATGCTGCCAGCTCTGGGTCCAGGAAGTTAGCTGCTGCTCCGCTGTCAATAAATGCCGAGATGTGCTTTTGCCGATTTCCGAAAGACAGGCAGGCTGGAACCAATAAAGCATTTTTTGAGGATACCAGATACACACCCAGCCGAATCTCCTCCTAATTTGACTGGGTTACTCTTTTCCCACTGGATTCTTCTTTGAGCAAGCGTCTGCCCTGTGAGCTTTTCCACCACAGTTACAGGCATAACCCCAGAGTTCTTCGGCGGGTCTTCTCTTCCTTAGTCAATCTACCAATCTGCATCGGTTCATCCTGGACTTGGAATTCTTGCGTATTGACTTGAGAGAAGGACGCTGGGGAATCTCTTTCCATCTCGTTTCCATGCAGATCCCAGAAGGCAGGCGTTCCCCAAGAGCAGGAAAGGCATAAGAGGACAGCCGGAGAAGACGCACGCTTAGGAGGGAGAAGACGCACGTGGGTATCCAGGGACGCGGTAACTAGGTAAGCTGTCGGCTGGGGATTCCCCATAGACGCGCCGTGGGACTATAAGGTAAGCGCCAGCAGGGAGAGATCTGGAGACACAGCCTGCCATTACACGGCGGCTGTAACAGAAGCTTATCTGGCAGGCCAAAGATCTGAAGTGGGCCTTAGGAATAACAAAGCAGAACCTGGGACATACAGTAAATGGTATTACTCTACTTCCTACCCAGTGTTCCTTTCACTCATTATACTTATACTTCAAAGACCTGAAATGGGCCTTAAGAATAACAAAGCAGAACCTGGGACATAAATGGTATTACTCTACTTCCTACCCAGTGTTCCTGTCACTCATTATACTCATCAAATCTTCTACAGTTACTTTGTGATACAGCCATTGAAATCAAATATAGGAATTTACAATTATAATCACAGAAACAATTGTGAAGTTGTATCAAAGCATGAATATGTTGAAGAAATAATCACCATACTCGGTACAGGTGTCATTTACCAAATTGGTGTCCAAATTTGTGGCTAAAACAAAACATTAAATACATCATGGAAAAAATAAAGAGCATAGGGCTCACTTCCCAATCATTTAGCTTTATGATAAACGTCTTTCATTTCAAGGGATGTTTTTCTGCAAACACTTGCTCAAGACACTATTTAAAGCTATTAAAGCTAAACTATTTGTTGTTGGTAATGTCACTTCTAAAAGTAATTGGATTATTAGATTTTCTGCCTGATTAAAATCATGTTTCCTTAGTGAATTATTTTGTTTATTCTGTACAGATTTTCATTTCTTACTTCCTTTATGAAGCACTCTGCAAAACCCTCCATGAGTATCTATACTCCACAGCCTTGGCCAATTGCATAACAATTCCATGCAAGCAACAAACATGATAAGATATTACAGTAACTCTCATTAAAACTGCTACTGCCTCTAACTTTAATCTATAAAAGCAAAGTTGCCTGCAATCAATTCTTCAACTAGTGCAGAACATATTTTGAATTAACCTCTTAGAGGATTTGAAAACACAAATGTCTTATCAGATATCCTGATGTTATTGATGCACTACTGTAGTTACAATAGAAATTGAAACATGAAACTCACATATCATATCATTTTATCTCACCTATATCTCACCTAGATGTTTATATTCTGACTCCTATTGATAAAATATTAGGGTTTATTTAGGGTTTATTTAAGTTAGCATTTATAAAAATAAAGTACAGCAAAAACGTAAATCTAGGTAAGGCATGACAAAACTATTATATAATATAAAGTACCTGTAATGAAGCAAAAAATATTCACATAAAAGAAATGAAAAAATGAAGAATGTACTGGTGATAATTAGGATGACTCCAAACTGGTTACTTTAGAATATCTAGGTCCTATGTAGAGATCAGCACGGCCAGCAAAATTAACATATGCAAACTGTTTTTTTTTTTTAGCAGTGTACATGCCATGAAAATGTGTGTACATAAATGCAGGCAAGGATATATTACATAAATTCTGGACAAATGCAACCTTTCAGAGGGCAAGGTACATGCAGTGCTCAGGTTAAAATTTTGCAAGTTTAACAACTTGCATCTGTCCCACACTGGTGCATGTATGTACATATACATTCAGATTCTAAGCTGTATAACAAACACATATGCAAATTTCCTTATTGCACACTAATTGCTTATGTGTTTCTAATGCATTCTTTTACCAGTAAATATATGCACACTTACGTGTCCAGATTCCTACCTTAACTTTTACGCCTAGGTCAGCAGACTCAATCATACTTCAAACCATTTACATATGAAAGGATCATACCAGTCATCACTGCTAGACAGTATCATAAGCAATATACATCAAATATATAGCTGCATAGTACATCCAAAACATTGATAGATGATAGTAATAAAATATACTTATCCACTCATGTGAACGCGTAAATGCTCATATCAATTCCTCATGAACGGTCCATGCAGTGTCAATCAGGTACAGGATGCATTAGACACAGGATATCCAAATATCTAAATCATGGTGAGAAGCTAGCCCTAATCAGTCTAGCAGTCTCACAACCTCGCTTCCCCCCGTTCTGGGTCCTTATCTGCCCTTGCATTATCTATTAGCTGCAATGAATGCAAAAATCAATGGTGGCACATGTGAGTGCCGGAGCCCTCGGGATCCATGCCCCCTTATGCGCGTTTCGTCACCTTCTTCTGAGGGAAATTGTCTGCAGTTGGAAGTCCCAGCAAGGTATATAAAGTGAGACTGACTAATTAAAACATCAAAGCTTTGTCCAATGTCCATGCTTCCACAAGGTGAAAAAGACCTATCACAACTTTGATGTTCATCCGCCAATCAAGGAAATGGAACTCCATAGTCCACATATTCTCTTAATGTGTAGGAAGCCTATTAACTCCGTTGCCCTCATCTACAGACATTAAAAACAAACTGAGTACTGCAAACATAACATAAATTATAACCAGTGTATCTCTCAATACCAGATATTTGAATTGAGAGCTTAGAGTAAAGTAACAATCTAATTGGTATAGTATTATTTAGAAAGATAATTAGAATTTGACTAATATACTGCTGTGTATGAATTCTGAATCATTGGGTAGGTATTGAAATAGTAAAGGTCATATACATATATTCAGAACACATATCTTCATTATATACAAATACAATAATCTGACCATATATAGATACATACATACTTAGACAGATAATAATTATCCATATAAAAACCATGCTTGAGATTTAAAGGGGAACCTCACGATAATTCACGTGACACCATAACTGCTAATGGTTATCTTATTAAACCTCATGTCACATCAAATCTCAAAAGTTCAATTAAAAATAGAGTAATAGAAAAAACATTGTTTAATGTCTCACTTCATGATATAAATTAATTCAACTGAAATAGTTTTAACTATTTGAACTTTATACAAAAGGGGTGAACGTGACATTCTCATTTAGCCCCTTTGGAAAAGCACAGTTCATTAAGAATATCCCTTTTAACTCACTTTTTAAGAGTTATTTGTTGATGTCTCCTCCTTTTAAATTAGAGTTAACTCTCTCTACTATGAAACCACGAAGCCTTGAGTGATTGGCATTATGCCATTATAAACATGGTGTGCCACTGGGGGTCGAGGTTTCAATTTTGTCACCTCACTCCTACTATATTATGTCTTATGGTGCCAATGTGATTTTAAATGGTGATAATAAAGATATTGGGCTGCATGCAGGCACCAGATGTCCCGGCAGCGTATGTACGTGACGAAGTTGTGTACGTCAGTACTTACACTGAAGGGGCTGACCTTTCAGTTACAATGGGCCTGATTAAGACTTAAGAAGGTACTTAAAATGAGAGAGGAAAGTCACTCCTGGGCTAAACCATGTTGATTGCAGGGCAGTCATATTTCAACTGTTGCAAGCAGTGGCGTTTCCCAGCCCAAGTCTAAATAGCAATGTAATAAAAACGCTGGTCAGTATCTATGTGCAGTAAGAAATTCAAAGATATATCCCTGCATGCAAAGAATACAATTAACTTGAATCCCCCTGCAATCGGCATGGTTTAGCCTAGGAGTAACTTTCCTCTCTTATTTTAAGCACCTTCTTAAGTCTGAATCAGGCCATATCTTCTCCATACAGACAAGGATAGCCATGGAAATGAGGGGTCGAGGCGTGACAGACGCAGACCTAGTCGTAAAAGTTAAGGTAGGAATCTACCAACAGCAGGGAGTGCAGGGGGCATGCTCTCCCCACTACGGGAGCAAAACTACAGACCCCTGCACGCAGGTAAAGCGAATCTAGCCCATTTTTCTTCATTGATCCCAGTCTGTGATATGGATTTGTGCACTATAAATGGTGTTTTTGTGGAGTTTTGAGCAAACCTCTGCCTTTTGTTGTATGTTTGTGACCATTGATAGCACCCCAGGAATAGTCAAGTTCTATATCTAGACCTGTGCAAATCTTCCTCTTTATTGTCCTCTATGTAAGTTAGCAGTTTTACTTTCTTACTCCTGAGAGCATACGACTGGTTCATCCTATTTTACCTGTGGCAAAGTTTAATTCATTGTTATTTCGGAACGGAGGACTTACGTGAGATTTCCACGGCATATTGCATACTGGTTGCCGGTATATCTAGCAAACTACAACAAATCAGTGCCCACTCCGGGGACGCCCGACAGGCCTGCGCCGCTTGAACACTTGTGGATGTAGCGAGAGCTAATACTCTTAGCTACTGACAGCCTCTTTCACATCTCGGATCCACAATTGTAACCACTGAGTCTTCTGAGTCGTGAGTTATACCATCTATCACGATCAATATACCTTACCATCATTTACAGAACTTGCTACCTTAACATTATAGAATTGGCTATTGCTGATGATATTTGAATTCACTTTCCCGCAGCGGTTGTTAACCATTAATCAACCAACTGGTCTGGTTTCAATCCAACGCACAGGGGCTACCAACCTTCCGTTCGGCCTCCCCACTCTCCTAGGGGGAGAAGTTCCCTGCGGACTGTGCTGCTATATACCAAGTGTACTGAACTGTTTATAATTTGTGGCAATCATACTCATATTAGCCCTAATTGAATGCTCTATCAGGTGTACTATTGTTTTAATAGAGTAATTGTATTTTAATGGGTAGTTATATTTATAACTATTCTTAGATTTTATGTGGTTAAAATAAATATGTTTATTTTTTGATATTTATGCACTGGTGTTGAAGTTGTGAAGTTTTTTCAGCCATCGCAGGTGTAATTACATGCTAACTAATTTTTTGACACTAACTAGCGCTGTCATATACCCCTTCTTTGTTTGCCAAGTTCTATATCTAGACCTGTGCAAATCTTCCTCTTTATTGTCCTCTATGTAATTGTGTATCAACTATTACATTAAAGAAACAAAAAAATAGAATAAAATTTTAAATTTTAACAATGATGCGCTATATATCTCATTAATCAGTATTTACTTTGTCGAATCAGAATAATACTGTTAATTATTTGTTATATGATTACAATACATTCATTTTTTAAACATACTACAATTTAATATGAGTTCTTTCTATATTAATGTGTGCTAGAATTAGTTAAGTTGATTATAGGAAAGGAAACACTTTGTTTGGGAAACACATAGTACTAAAGACATGGAAGCATAGTTTTTTATTTGACTAGTAAGGTCACTTCTTTTTAATCATATAACTGAGACTTTTGATGGTGTTATTATTTTTATTCATGCTTTTAGTCAGGTTTAGTTATGAGCTATTTTCATACATTATTTAAATGTATACATACTGAATCATGTAATATTTATGCAGCAGATCTGTAGTATTGATGAAGAGCAGTGCGTTTTATGTTGTAGCAGACTGTAATGTACTCTGGTGACCATATACACTATGGGCCTGATCCAGAGCTACGATGGTACACTGAGCGTTCTAATGCTGCATTCTCCTGACACTCCCCCTTGCCCCTTGCCGGCTGAAGGCTATCTTAACTTCAGCCGGCGTAAGCGAGTGTTAATAGGCTGGGACGGCGGCGTTGCAACGCAAACGCCGCCCTCCCAGCCTCATTACCCTCCCCCTGCCTACCTGCACTAACTGCTGCGTAGTAACGGAGGGGAACGCCCCCTCCAGCATTACTACGCTGCTGCTACAGCGCATGCACAGATCGGCTTTTAAGCCGATCTTACGCTTAAGCTCGGCGTATTACCGCCGGGTAGCGTAGGCCTGGATCAGCCCCAATGTTACAATGGGCCTGATCCAGAGCTACGCTGATCCGCTGTTCGTAAGTACGGCCAGTGTAGCTCTGGTGCACCCCCTGTCACTCCCACTGTGTGAGCATAGTTACACACAGTTACGCCGGCTGAAGGCTACCCTAACTTCAGCCGGCGTAACCATGTGTAACTACGCTCACACAGTAGCATTATCTGTTAAACCCTGCCCTCACTAACTAATTACCCTTCCTCTCCCCGCCTACCTTCTGTAACTACAATGTAGTTACGGTGCAGCACGCCCCTTCGTACCTAACTATGTTGTAGTTACGGACGCATGATTCAGTGAACCCCGAATCATGGATTTGCGCAGAACGGCAAATAGTTATGGCGGGTGGCGTAGGTCTGGATCTGGCCCAATGACACTGTCCAACGACACTGAAAATTTGAATTACCAGGCTTCAAATTATGTCTCATTTACATTTATTAGAGTAAGAGATGACAGTACAAACACAATCCAAGATAAATGAAGCTTACCATCATGTTGTTAACGATATTTAGAATTCAGTTCTGAGCATTTGATGCCATTTAATTTCAGAAAGTCAGATTAAATAAAGTTTACATTAGAACTCAAATTATGGAGGTCATTACCATACATATTATATATTAAAATCAGACTACTTTTCTGTATGTAAAATGAACATTTTGCAAAATTAAGTATTAAGATCAAGCCAAGGTCCCAAAAATGTCTATCTACATTCCTTCACTCATTGCTATTTATCTACATGCAAAGGAACATAGAGAGAAGAGGTCTTAGAGTGCATGTATCAATAAGGTCTCCACTTTTTTTGAGGAGAGAGGTGGTCTCTGAGGCAACCAAACTTCTGTGGGGGTCAGGATTCAGGGCCCCATCATCTTCAGGTCCCATTATAGTCATACACTTGCAGCTATTTTTGTTTTACCACTGATTGTACCCATGTGTAGAAGTAGCACACCATGGACCTGATTCAGATCTCCATGCGACTTATGTACACAGGGAGATCTGTTTGTTCGTACAGAATAGGTTAGTGCATGCTCCTGTCACTCCCCTCCTTTGTATGGAGCTCTGGACAGTTAAGTCCCCCCCCCTCCGCCCCTTCATTGCCATATTACCGTGTCACCTCTGTGGCAGAGTTTTGGCATATGGATTTAAAAGGCCGACCCTTTTTAGGGAAGTTCTAACGTAAGGAACTAATTTCCATAGGAAAGAACTTACAACACATAACATTGGGTGCATGCATGCGCTGATGTTGCATGTCAAGGGAATTCATACAAGTCTTATGCAGCTATCTCTGAATCAGACCACATGAGAGGAATTCAAAAATATACACATTCATTTTTGTTTTTTATTTGTATATGCTTTATATGTTTCTTATTATTAGTATGTGAAAGTAACTTAAGAAAAAATCTTGAAAAATTATTGAATTTATATAAAATAATGAGCTACATGTCTTGAAAATATTGAACGGACTGTGTGAATAAACATCTGACCATTTTAAATTAAGAATTGCACACTATACATTATCTTTACTTTTAACATTTACAAGGTGATTTCATCTTAGCCAACTTTCTTTCATATATGGAAGGTATGAAGAATAGTAAATAAAATATAAAATAAAAAAGTGTATTAGATAAATATAGTGTTATAAGAGATTTGTGAGTTAATTGATATAATGTTGGATCAACCAAAGGTATATTTTACATGTGAATACGTACATAGAAACCCAAATAAAGCAGCTGCATGCAGCCATTTTCTTTCCTGAAAATTGAACACCTAGCTTTATAGAAGAACTGAAATGATTACAATGTTTGTTATGTGCTAGGAAAGTATTTGTGAGACTAAAAACATCATCATATTGGATCAAATATGACAAATACAATGCAATAGCCGCTTACTATTTCACAAACAACTAAATCTGTACACTACAACAAGCTCTGGTCACTTCCAAATACAAATACATCATAATCAAAATGAACACAACTAATATGAAATCAATTTTGTCCACTTATATATTCTAACCTCTTTCATATGCAACGGTATCTTCCCCATTGTATATTGTCCTTGTGCTTTCTTTCCCTTCTGCTTTTCAGTTCACTGGAAATAAAAAAATAAATGAATTGTTAAAGACGCATTTGTGGCTAACACTACAATAACATCTTCAACTAAACTGAATTAAATTCACTATTGTTAATTATGACACAGCTATTAATTGCATTACATAACTGTTCTTCACTTACATGTAACACATAAGGGGGCTGATCCTGAGCTACTTAAATACGGCGGGCGGATGCGTAAGATCGGCATTTCTGCACATGCGTCGGACAGATGTTGCCCGGCGTAGTTATGGAAACCCATTCCTCAGGATCGGGCATCCCTAACTGTTGCATAGTTATGACTGAGGGGGCGTTCCTCACCATAACCATGTAATAGTTAGGCAAGGAAGGCGGGGGCAGGTAAGATAATGAGGGTGGAAGGGCGGGTTTGGACACTTACGCTCCTGTGGCCGGCATAATTACACACTGTTATTCTGGCTGAAGTTAGGGTAGGCTTCAGCAGGCGTAACAGTGTGTAATTAACGCCGGCCACAGGGGGAGTGTCGGGGGGGAGTGAATGCCGATGCATTGGCGTAGTTCAGGGTCAGGCCCAAGTAAAGGCTCTGTCTTAAAAGTGGCCACAACCAGTGTCCTCTGTGCTGGAGTGACGCTGCGTCAGATCGGAATCTCCGTTCTTAAGGGTGGGAACATGTACTTCTGAATTTCTTCCAGTACCACTGTTGAAAGTGTCATTGGTCTGGATTCAGGGTTTGAAGGGGGGAGCAAGGTGGGTTTAAGGGTACACCATTGTTGAATTTGATGAAATGTCAAATAAATGTTATTCTGTGTATCCAGGGAGAATACTTGGCTTTTCCTGTTATTTAGAATTTTGCTAGAAAACATCACCTCTTAACTCTAATACTGTTTACAATAGATGACATTTGCCTCCTCTGCAATTCAACATGGTTCTGCCCAAGTGTGGCTTTCCACCTGTCTTCCCCATATTTTTACACTCTGGACTCGGCCCATTGCTCTTAAATAAATGAGCACAAAAATCGTGCATGTTTTTATTTTTACATTTTTTTTAAAGGTTAAATATTTTATTGGGATAAATATAAGGATATCCTTAATATTAAACCATTTTGAGGGTAAATAGGTTCTAGGGTCAATATAGTTTTAAATAAACAACTGAGCAGACTAGATGGGCCATGTAGCTCTTATCTGCCAACACTAACTATGTTTCCATGTAAAATGTTTTGTAATAACTTTATTTTCTCTGAGCAGCTTCATAAAACACAAAAATACCTTAAACATCATAATGCAAAGTAATACAAATCTTAAAGGTTAAAATGACAACAATTATTTAGAACTGACTTACTATTAATTTAATAAGCACATTTGCTATGTAATAATTAAAAAATGTCAAACAAACACTGATTAAAAAAGTTTCATTTCAGCGTGTTAAGCAAAATATATCTTTTTATTCCACTATTAAAATGTTGTTAGTACCAATGCAATGGAAGTATAATATTGTTATCTGCTTATTTATCAAAGTTCAATAAACAGGTCATAGAAGGATATAAATACACAATCAAGGAAATAAAAAGGAGGAGGGAGGTGAAAAAGGTGATATGGGAGAAAAATGTTAGAGCAAAAGTGAGGGATAGATAAGTCATCTTACCATTATCAAAGCCGTAAGTTAGGTGAGCACCTGGTTAGCAGAATGATTTAGGATGCAAGTTATGTAAACATATGACATTTTATCAAGAATAGTCTGGATTCTAATAAGTGGATGCTTGAATAAAGACAAAAAGTTAGCAGTAGAGAGATTGCAGATCAGCTGGCTTGTGAGGATGCAGGATCAGGTGGACAGGTAGTAAAGTATGAAGAAATGAAAAGAGCAAATACTTCTTCATTTGTGGGTTGGAGTGCAGACATGATGCCAGGAGGAAAGTAGGAAAGCTGTTAAGAAATATGGTCCGGATCCAGAACTATGTCCGTCTTCCATAGACGGACGTAGTTCAATAAACAGTAGCTACTGCGCATGCGCAGTAGCTATTGTACGTAATCTGCGTATCGTTTCGTTTAGACCGCATATACGCAATCTACGTAACGAAACGATACGCAGATTACGTACAATAGCTACTACGCATGCGCAGTAGCTATTGTTCATTGAATTACATCCGTCTATGGAAGACGGACGTAGTTTTGGATCTACCCCATTGTCCAGATAGGATCGAGTGAAAGTTACACTCTTGGGGCCTGATCCAGCGCTACGAAAATTCGCACGGCGGGCGAATGCGTACGTTCGACCGTGCGAAAAAAACATGCACGCCCCTAACACTCCCATAGTAAAGTACCTGCTTACGGCGGCTATACCCTACACTGGGTACTACCGTCGGGCATACGAATTTTCGCACATAATACGAAAATCGTACGGCCTTAGCACGCCCATACTGTACAATTTAAATGGCTATCCCCGCCTCCCTGTTGTAAAACGAGCGCC
>WWET01002762.1:154143-168346 GCA_011038615.1 Limnodynastes dumerilii | reverse complement strand
TAAAACAGTACTCGGCCCTCCGTACGCCCCCTATAGTTACATGCATGTGAGCACCAGTAACTATCCTGATTACATGCATTTAAGGGACATACTGGGGTTGATCCATAGAGAGGGGTAACTCTGCAAATTTGCACATGCAAGGTGCATCCATGCTAGGTTGGAATGTATTCTGACCCATGCAGGCTTAAGAGGAATGAGACTTCCAATCAGGGGTCGGGATGTGATCACAAGTGGGTGTGGCTTGGTTTTACAAAGTACAGTATTATTATATAGCTCCTATAACAGATCGTATCCTTTCAACTACCAGCCAATAGAGACAGCATCTAAAGGTGGCCTTCCACTAGAGCGATTATCGGTCCCAGCAAGGGGGTGGCCCAATAGACGAGACGATTTCCCGCAAGGGAAATATCCTATATGCACCATACACCTCCTCTGCTGGGACCGATAATCCTAGCAGAAGAGGGAGGGGAGCAGGACTCTCTATGGTGCCGCTTTGAATTATACCTTCACACACGATGTCCCGCAAGGGAAATATCCTATATGCACCATACACCTCCTCTGCTGGGACCGATAATCCTAGCAGAAGAGGGAGGGGAGCAGGACTCTCTATGGTGCCGCTTTGAATTATACCTTCACACAGCGCGGTTTCGGCTGATCCCTGTCTGTACTACTCCCTGCAATAGCCGCTGCTGTATACCTATGTACTATGCTGCTCTGACAGCTTTGAAGGTATAATTCAAAGCTGAAAGAGCAGCTTTGTACATAGATATGGAGCAGCGTCTATTGATAGGGTAGGGAGCCATGCAGCTTGCTGATTGGCTCCATTAAAATATCGGGCGCTAGCACCCGATATCATTCAGACATGTTTAAAAATAATCGTCCCGTACATAGCTCTGCAGCAGCGTCTATTACAGGGATAGGGAGCCATGCAGCTTGCTGATTGGCTCCATTAAAATATCGGGCGCTAGCACCCGATATCATTCAGACATGTTTAAAAATCCAATAATCGTCCCAGAGCATTTCTGGTGCATTTATTGGACATTTTATAAATTGATCTTGGCCATTAACTAGAGCGATTTTTGGCCCGATCATCCGATAATTGGGTGTTTGGGCCGATAATCGCTCTAGTGTATGGCTTTACTTACCTTCTTCCTTCCTTCCTTTTAACATCTAGGATTTTATTTTAAAGTATTTAAGCTCTATCTGTTGCTTTTTATTGGCTGACTCCCTCACTTTCACTCTATTCCACAATCTCTCTCTTTCTCTCTCTCTCTCTCTGCACTGCGCATGTGTGTTACACTACGTAACTCTGAACGTACCTACCAGGATAGTATCAACAGCGGAAATACGTACGAAAGGGCGTGCAGACTATACGACACCCGTGATTATGCTTTAGAGGTGGGATGAGCATTTAAATCATACAGTATGGGCGTGCTTAGGCAGGTATGTACGTGTAGCCTGTACTCATGCTCATGCTGTGTAAAGTTAAGATAGGGTTCGGCAAGCGTAAAATGGCCAAAGTACGTACAAGCAAGGGGAGTGCCTAGGGGAGTGCATAGTATATACACTAGCGTAAATACGCTACGCGTTGAAACATAATGGAAACGTAGCTCTGGATCTGGCCCTATATGACAGTGGCTTTGATACATAAGGGCAAGTGTTATTTTTCACACAATGGACCGGCCAGGTTGTATGGTAATAATTATAGAAAACTATTCTCAATGGCGCTTCTATAGGATACTGCCGCTCAGGGTAATACACAGAAGGGTTAACCACCTACCCTTCATATAACAACTTGGTTCACCATAAAATAAACTCAGTTATAAAACATCTAACCTCACAAACTACCCAGTAAGCGCTGTATCCTTTAGTGGGAAATAAGAAAGACAGCAGAAAATGTAGGATAATTGATAGGTATAAGTGTTCAATATTCAGTTCAATAAATATGTTCATTCAATAAAATTGTCCAAGAACGAAATGTTCAGATAATAAAGAGTCTTGCCTGTTGTTTCTTTTCCTTCAATGTTCAACAGAATAAAGTAGTTAACAAAAACACACATGGTCTCCCCACTCTTCTTCCTAATGCTGTCCTAGACTTCGTTACTTGTCCAGCGATAGACCATATATTATATAAAAAAGGAAAGAAAAGGAGCCAATAGTGTAAAACCTTTTTAAACCGTTAAGCACATTTAAAACAACCTCTTGTTTAGTAGGCATTGTATATTCCTTCAAGGAATTATTTTCCTCCACCCGACTTATTCCACACTTCCTCCGTTGTACATAAATCGGAAGGGAGATAAAACAACAGGGCAACCCCCTTTGGTGCAATACGTTTCTAACTCCTTTATCGACCACAAGACACGTATTTCCAAGTTACTCACATTTGGTTCTCTTGGGACCTACACATCAAGGTTTCTTTAATCCTATGGAGGAAGGTTCCCTCATATATGGTCTATCGGTGGAAATGTAACGAAGTCTAGGAAGGCATTAGGAAGAAGAGTCGGGAGACTCTGTGTGTTTTTGTTAATTACTTTATTCTACTGAATATCGAAGGAAAAGAAACAACAGGCAAGACTCTTTATTATCTGAATATTTCGTTCTTGGACAATTTTATTGAATGAACATATTTATTGAACTGAATATTGAACTTGAATGAACATATTTATTGAACTGAATATTGAACACTTAAACTTACCAATTATCCTACATTTTTTGCTGTCTTTCTTATTTCCCACTAAAGGATACAGCGCTTACTGGGTAGTTTGTGAGGTTAGATGCATGGTAAAAGTTCTCAGTGTTCTGTATAATTCAGTCACACAACAGTGTGAGCAGCGGATATGGGGACATTTTAAAAAAATTAATAGTGTGCGGGTTTGTTTTAATAAGGTAATAGAAAGGCAAAGTGGAAAGAAAAGTGTTTTTAATATTGTAAATAAGCTTAAAGAGGTTGAGGAATTTGATAAGCTTGTCTGAAAAGGTGAGCTTTAAGAGAGTGCTTGAAAGTTTGGAGAGTAGAATATAGTCTTTATGGTCAAGAAAGGTTATTTCAGAGAGTTGGTGCAGCCTGGGAGAAGTCCTGTTACCATGAATTAGAGTATATATGAAGTGCAGAAGAGAGATGTAGATCTTATGATGATCTGAGAAAGTGAGCTGGGATATATCTTTAAACAAGTCTGCATATGTATGCAGGTATTGTATTGTTTATGACTTTATAGTTTAGTAGGATTTTGTATTTGATTCTGAAGTCAACAGGCAACCAGTGTAGAGACTGACAGAGTGGACTAGCTCTATTTGAACATTTTACAAGGAAAATTAGTCTTGCTGCTGCATGCAATATAGACTGTAGAGGGGTAACTTTGTATTGTGGGAGTCCAATAAGAAGAAAATTGCAGTAATCAATGCGGGAGATGATCAGTGCATGAATGAGAGTTTTAGTGTTGTCTTGTGAGAGATATTTTTGTATTCTGGATATGTTTTTAAGGTGTATATAACAAGATTTAGAAACAGATTGTATGTGGGGAACATACAACAGTTTAAAGCCAAGCATAACACCTAGGCAGCGAACTTGAAGTGTAGGAAAAATTTCAGTGTTGTTAACAGAAATAGAAAGACTGGGTGGGTACCTTTTGTTGGCAGGAGGAAATGTTAATAGCTCTGTTTTTGAAAGATTGAGTTTGAGATGGTGGTAGGACATCCAAGATGAAATGGCAGAAAGACATTCAGTTACGTGGGCCAGCACGGTTGATAATAAATCAGAGGTTGATAGATAGATTTGCGTATCATCTGCATAGAGATGATATTGAAAACCAAATGACTTTATGAGTTGTCTGAGTGAAGAGGTATAGAGAGAAAAGAATAATGGATACAATACTGAGCCTTGTGATACTAAAACAGATAGTGGAAGGGCAGAAGATGTAGATCCAGAAAAGCAAACACTAAAATTGCAATTAGAGAGGTAGGATGTGAACCAGGAAAGGGCTGTATCCTGAATACCTAATGATTGTAACATTTATATTAGAAGAGAGTGGTCAACGGTGTCAAAATCAGCAGAACCATCCAGGAGAATTAAAAGAGAATAGTGACTTTTAGATTTAGCAGTGATTAAATCATTGACAATCCTAATCAGTGCTGTTTCAGTAGAATGTTGAGAATGAAAGTCTGACTGGAGAGGATCCAGAAGATTGTGTAAGGAAAGAAAGTGAATGAGGCGAATGTAGGTAAGTTTTTCAAGCAGCTTTAAGGAGCATGGAAGCTGGGAAATGGGACAATAATTTGAGAGAAAATTTGGGTTTGAGTTTTTTCATAATTGGAGTAATCTGTGCATGCTTGAATAAAGAGGGAAAGATACCAGTCTTAGAAGATAGACATCGACTGACTTTTAAGGGTACTGGATCAAGAGGACAGGTAGTAGAGTAGGAAGAAAAGAAAGGCGCAGATACCTTCTCTTTATTTGTGAGATGGAATGTTGACATACTACCTGAGGGTGGAGGAAGGGTGTCAAATAGTGTGTTTGTAGATGAGGAGTAGGAGGATAGTTCTCATCTTATCTTGTCAATCTTTTCCTTACAGTACATTGCAAGATCTTGGGTTTTGATGAAGGTGAGTGAATTGTGCACAGGAGGGTTCAGTAGGGAATTAAATGTACGAAAGAGGCATTTGGGGTTAGAAGCCTGAGGAGAAATAAGAGATTGAAAGTAAAATTGTTTGGCATTGTCCAGGGCAATTCTATAAGTGTGATATGTGTTTTAATTAGTCAAAAAGTTATCAAGAAAGCGAGATTTTCACCCGGGATGTTCTGCTTTGTGGGAGCATTTTTTAAGGTTTCGTGTGTCATTAGTGTGCCATGGCTGACAATGAAGCAGTACATGAGGGGTAGCTGGAGCAACTTGGTCAAGGACATTTTCTAGGGTTTGGTTTAGGTGAGATACTGCTAAATCAGAAGAGTGGAAGTTAGAGACAGGAGTTAAAAGTAGTTGCACAGATTGAGTAAGTTGGTCAAAATGAGTGGCATTAAGATTTCTATGGGTGTAAGAAGCTAATGCAGAATTATAAGGCTTAGAGGTAGAATGTGTGTGGGAGAGTTTGCAGGTGATAAGGTGATGGTCCGAAAGAGGGTATAAAGAGTTTTTAAGATCAGCGACTAAGCATAGTTTTGAGCATAAAAGATCAATGCTATTGCCATTCTTATGAATTAAGAATCAATCCATTGGTAGAGGCCAAGAGATGAGGTTAGAGAGAAAATCTTGGATGCATTATGAGAAAGAGGATTATTAATGGGAATATTGAAATCACCTAGGATAATGGTTGGTAGGTCAGAGAATAAGAAATGAGGGAACCACACAGCAAAGTGTTCATGAAATTGAGGACAAGATTCATTGGGGGAGAGATAGCTCACAGATGGAAAGTGTTGAAGATGCGTATAGTGTGCAATTCAAAAGATGTAGAAGAAAATTAAGGGACATTTGGGACTGTGAATGTGCAATTTTGGGATAGCAATAGCCCAACTCCACCTCCCAGTTTGTCTCCAGGCCTGGAGGCATGAGTAAAGTGTCTGATTCAGTGAGCCAAGTTTATGTAATTGCAATGTGGTTAAGGTTATTATAGAGGAAGAGGTCATGAATGTAGGTTAGTTTGTTAAAGACCGAGCATTCATTCCAAAGTGCACAATTCAGGTTTTTTGATGGTTGTGGGAGAAAGGTGATGTGTTTGACATTAGCCAGATTTCTGTTGTGTCTAGTGTTGGAATGGCTTTTATGAGAGATCTAAGGAGGACCAGGACTAGAAGAGATATCACCAGCTAACAGAAGAAGTAGCAAAAGATATAGAAGATTGTTAGAGATGATGTTTTGTTTGTACCATTAGAGGAAACTACAGAATAGCATTTAAGATAGTAAAAGTGTTCATGTGTGTATATTAGTGGGTTGCTTAATAGAGCTGGGCCAACAAAGATAGAGTAATGTAAAATGTGTGAGAGGGGTAGTTAAAGCTGTGGAAAAGAGATAAGAAATGTTATGGAGGGAAATAAGGGAAATAAGGAAAAAGTATAGTCAGTTGGAATGCAAAATGATATAGTAGGGATGTAATAAAATGTGTCATAAAAAGTTTGCAATGCTTGGCTGGAATGAATACAGTGACAGTGGTAAGGATTAAATACAATAAAGTAGTTGAAGAGCATAGAGTCCAATAGTGAGTCCAAGCGTAGCATAGTGTTGATGAAGGTGAGGTGGTAGGAGAATCACAGTCAAGATGAAGATGTTGTCCTGTAGTAGATGTATTATATAACTGTTCTCTCCTCTTCTCCTTGTCTTCATGGGTATGCACTGAACAAATTGTAATATATACTGCTGAAAGATGAGAGTGACCATTTTCAGTATTATTTCAATTTAAATTTACTTACATTTTAAGGATTTTCTAATCTTTGTTTTGTCAAATGGGAATTTTGCAAAGAAAAACAGCTGGGGAATAAGGACACTTTGGGACCTAATAAACTAAAAAGCTGCTAAGACCACACTGAGGGATACCACCTTTTCCCTCAAATAGATCAGTGGAAATATACAAAAATGGTGGGTAAAAGCTAGGATAAACTAAATTAAAACAAAAAATGTGAAACCAATAGGGAATAGGCACACAATTCTGTACATCCAACAAATGAAAGGGCTACAATATAACAACTTTCCTAAACCAAACAGGCTTGTTACAAATTATAAACAAGATAAAGTGCAGTGCAAAATAAATAGTAATTAGTGGAAGCAGTTCCAAGAACTAGTGGATATACACAAATGTGGATATATATACATGTGCTGAGTCCATGTAAATAAAATAATCAAAATAATAAAGAAAATAGTGTATAGATGTCACGGTCCGCGGCAAGTGCCGCACTTACCCCGTCCACCAGCTGTCTGCTGTGCGGGGTCCGGTGCGGTCTTCTTCCGGAGTCTGCCACTATTACAGTGACAGACTCTGATACTCACCATAAGGTTGCAGGCATCTGTTCACGGCATCTCCCATGTGGATTCTGGCTGCAGATGCGGCGGTGCTCCGGTCTATGGGCGTCGCCATGTTGGATTACCCACGTGACAGCTGATCGCCAATCATACTCACCTTCTCCGGTCCTCCAGCCAATCGGGAACCAGGGCGCACTATTTAAAGCCTTCAGACCTGCTGTTCAGGGCCAGAACAACTAGGTCTCCTAGGTGCCTGGTACTCCTGATCGTGCTCTTGCAGTAGTCCAGTCCTGTTGGTCCAGTCCAGTGGTCCAGTCCTGTGGTCCCGTCCAGTGGTCCAGTCCAGTGGTCCAGATCCTGGATCGGGCGTCTGTAGCTTCAGCATACGCGGAAGTTATGGCAAGTAGGCGGGGGGATGGAGGGTAATGAGACTGGGAGGGTGGCGTTAACGTACTAACGCCGCCGTCTCAGCGTATTAACAGTCGCTTATGCCGGCTGAAGTTAGGATAGCTTTCAGCCGGCGTAAGTGACTGTTTATCCGCTGGGGCAAGGGGGAGTGTCGGGGGAGGGAAACGATGGTACACTGAGCGGTAAACCGCTCAGCGTACCATCATAGGTCTGGATACGGCCCATTATTAGTAATACTAAGGGCTGGAGACATGATGGTGGATTCTGGGGGACTGGAGAAATTTTATGGAGAATACTGAGGGGCTGGAGATGTGATGGAGGATACTCTGGGGCTGGAGATACATGAAGGGAGGGCTGAAAACACTTGATGGAGGATGCTGGGGTGCTGGAGACATGATGGGGAATACTGGGGGGCTGGAGATACATGATGGGGGACTGGAAACACATGATGCTATGAGGCTGGACACTTGATGAGGAATACTGAAGGGTTGGAGACAAGATGAGGGGATACTGGGGGCTGAAGATATGATGGGGATACTGTGGGACTGGACACTTGATGGAGGATACTGGAGGGCTGGAGACATGATGGGGAATATTGAGGAGCTGGAGGCATGATGGGGAATAGGGGGGTCTGGATACGAATGATGGGGGATACTGGGGGGTTGGAGACATTATGGGAATACTGGGGGGCTAAATAGACCTGATGGGGGATTCTGGGGGGCTAGAGACATGATGGGGATACTGGAGGGCTGGAGACACATGATGGGGATACTGGGGAGACTGGAGATGCATGCTGTTGATACTATGGGACTGGACACTTGATGGGGAAAACTGAAGGGTTGGAGACATTATGAAGGAGGGGGGCTGGAGATATGATGAGGATACTGGGGAGACTGAAGAGACATGAAGGATACTTGGGAGCTGAAGAGATGATGGGGATATTGTGGGCTGGAGAGACATTATGGGGGATACTGGGAGCTGGGGAGACAAGAACTATTAAAATATGTAGTCACTATTGTTTGGCTGTTTTTAAGCTAGGATTTGTATAGCAAAGACTAGAAAACTGTCTGTATTTTTAAGTGTTCACTATGATTTACTTTCTTTAATTGTTGTTATAAGATTGTCTTTTATGGCACTGTTTTCTCGTCCTGGCGCTTGCTTCATGCGTTGCGCGTCTTCCCCGCCTCCTAGCGTTCACTGTGGGTTACTAGGGACGCGCAATTATGTATCCTTTCGGCTAGCATCTGGTGCGTCTCCTGGCAACCAGGACGCTAGCCTATCACTGCATTGGCGCGCTCCAGTCGTTCTCTCATTTGCCAGCGTGCAGTTAAAAGCCAGCTCCTCCAGGTAACAGGTGCTGGTTATAGTTCTGTTCTGCCAGTACTGTGACTTGCTGCTTTGTATGCCTAGTGTAGCCCTGTGCTTATCTAGTGATTTGACCGTTGTCTGCCCTCCATTCCTGCCCTGTACCACTCCTGTTAACCTGTTGTTTGCCTCTTCTCTTGGGACTTTCTCCCTGCTGTATTCACCTACCTTTTTACCCATATCTTCCCTGACTGACTGTGTTTGTGTACTCCTACGGGGGTACTTCTGTGTGTGTGGGGAGTGTGAGCCCTAGTTAGTCTTGTGATCCACTTTATTCCTCAGTGCCGTGTTCCCTGTTATATGGTGTTTGTCTGGTTAGTTTCTTCTGACCAGTCCAGCTCCTACAATATTTGTACCTCTGTTTCTATTAGTCCACGGTAGGGTGTCTCTTCTTTCATTTCCAGTGATGCCAAGGTCAACGGGGGACGACCATGCCTTCAGGGGCAGCCCAGCCCATCCCCACCATTAGGGGCTCTGGTGAAGACCACCTGAAAGGTAAGACTTCGGACACCGAAAGCTTGCTCGCTCACTCTAGTGGGTTCTCCTTAGGGTCACTCCGGTACTTCACAGGTAAAACCGGAGTACCCAGTACCTTGTCCCTAGACCACTCCAGTACTTCGCAGGTAAACCTGGAGTGTCCTCACACAGTGCTTCACCAGTGGAGAGATTCTCCACAAACATAACAGTTCAGAAGTGCGGCACTCAAAGACTTGAAATAAATACAAGGAATCCACAAAATATGGTCCAACATTTAAGTATCATTTATTAGATACTTTCCTCAGGGATGGATATAGTGTAATGAACAAGTGATTTTATAACTTACCCCAAGTGTCTGAAGAACCTCCCACCACCTTGGATGCCGTGTCGGAATGGCACGAGTCCCAGAGCACCAACGGCTGCGACCGAAAATGACGTCTGCGGGCTCTGCCGACGACATCATGGCAACCCTGTATACAAAAACACGTGTGATGAGGAAACAGATTTCTCTCATGGGGTTTCTCCCAGTCAGATACCATCCACACAGGTGATAAGGGTCACTAATTAACTTACTTGTTAAAATGCAAAACCGGATATCTACCAACACCTTCTGAAGAAACCTGTACTCACAGGAGAAACGCGTCAAGATGCTATATTCAAGCACAGTGACTGATTGATACCCTCTCCAAACAGCCCGGCCACAGAGACATGAGGAAATCATAATAAACAGAACTTTATATGAGGGAGCTCCCTTAAATAGATTCACATCTTGCTGTCGAAGATTGCGGGGCATCTGCCGATTCATACAAGCTTCCTGTATTGGTGATCCAACTAGAGACTGCCAGAGCGGCGACCACTGAGAGAACCACAGACATATGCATACCTGATCAACAAGCGGGAGCCTGACCCGATAACTAGTCCCCGTTATACACGGCTCGTGGACACCAGCCTTCGTCCCGGTAGATTGAAGGAGGACCAAACTGCGAGTAACATCGTAAGCTGCATATCACAATAAGATCAGAGTTTCAACATTACAGCTGCAGTGCCATAGGAGCTGAGAGACAGTGCTATGTTTCAACTACTGCTGACACAGGTTGTCAGCCTAATACAACGGGCGAAATTCACAACAGTGAAAACTCACAGGTCCACACCAATATATCTACTGGGTCTAATAATAATAAAATTATACACTGTGAAATCCACAATAGTGGCTTTAGATCCTTTTTATGATTTCTATATACAGACCGGTAACCATCAGCGTTTGGAGTTGCAGGACATCAGTCTATTTGTAATTATAGAGCACTAATCAATATTTACTTTTAGAAATCATGTCAACAGGTTTCAAATTGAATTATATTTTTGCTCTATACCAAACTGTGCATATTCTCTATATTGTTTTTATATGTTTTAGTTATGTGCATGTTATCTTATATATTTTATATGGTATTTTAATAAATATATTTTTTTAGAGATCCCATAGCGCAACTCTTTACTCTCTCTTCTTTAATCAAGCCTGCTTTCCAAGCCCAGTTGCATTAACTATACAGCTACCAGCTTACCTGCTTTGCAGCTACCAGCTTACCTGCACTACAGGAACCAGCTTGCCTGCACTACAGCTACCAGCTTACCTGAACTACAGCTACCAGCTTGCCTGCACTACAGCTACCAGCTTACTTGCACTACAGCTACCAGCTTGCCTGCACTACAGCTACCAGCTTACCTGCACTACAGGTACCCACTTACCTGCACTACAGCTAACAGCTTACCTGCACTACAGTTACCAGCCTGCCTGCACTACAGTTACCAGCCTGCCTGCTCTCCAGCAGTCCGCTGTCCAGTCCAGTCTATAAAGCAATCCAGTCCAGTCCAGCAGTCCGCTATCCAGTCCAGTCTCAGGAGCAATCTAGTCCAGTCCAGCAGTCTGCTGCCCAGTCCAGTCTCTGGAGCAATCAAGTCCAGTCCAGAAGTCAGCTGTCCAGTCCAGTCTCTGGAGCAATCCAGTCCAGTCCAGCAGTCTGCTGCCCAGTTCAGTCTCTGGAGTAATCCAGTCCAGTCGTCCGCTGTCTAGTCCAGTCTCTAGAGCAATCCAGTCCAGTCCAGCTGGACCGTCCGAATCCTCCTAGTCCTCCTAGTCCCACCTACTTTGTATGCACAAGCACTGCATCCGGCCTCCCAGCTTTCACTACATTGCCTGTCGTCCTGCACGCCCCTCTGAACCCCGCCACTGATCCCAAACATACCCAGACCGTGACAGTAACAGTAAAGGGAAATTACATAAGGGGCTTGTGTAAGGCTAATGTGCTGGATCCAGACTTAAGTAAGTGCTTGAAATTAGTTACTCCTGGGCTAAACCATGTTGTTTGCAGGGGAGTCATATTTAATCTGTTGCAAACAGTATTAGAGTTGAGAGGTGATGTTTCCTATCCCAAGTCTAAATAATTTTGTGATAGTAAAGCTGGTCAGTATCTGTGTGCAGTAAGCAATTCAAAGATATATCCCTGCATGAAAAGAATACAATTAACTTGACTCCCCCTGCAATCAACATGGTTTAGCCCAGGTGTAACTAAGTTAAAGCAACTTGGTCTGGATCCAGCCCCTTGTCACTAAAACATCCAAGTAATGTATTGAAATGCTGTGGTGTTCAGATATAAAGAGTCGAGTCTGTTCAGATGTTCAATCCATTCAACCAGACTCTGGCTGTTGTTGGTCCATACTAGGACCAAGAGGCTTCTTTTCTAAATACCCCATAGTGTTAATTATGTCAACAGTACCTGTCTTGCTACTTTATACTCTAGTGGTGATTAATCTTCTCCTCCAGTATAATCTAATAACTGTTTCAACCTGTTAGCCTGTTATCCGTAAATGTTACCTCTTATTGACACTATGTTTCAATTAGCAATGCCGTTTGAAGCACAATCTAAACAAAGAGTAACATTTCTGTTCCTCAGTGTTTAAGGTATATTTTATAATGCCCAAATTATAAGTACATTGGCTATTATAAATTATAAGTACATTGGTTATTATGTTAACCTTTATGTGCAGCAGCATTTGTATAATTATTTCTTTTATATATCTTTTAGACTTAGATAAACAGCAGTGAATGGTGTTTGGTCCGCTGGAATATAAAAATCCTCCACACCGCAGTGAACGCTACGCATTTGACAAAGCCCGGATAGCGGGCGAAACGCGCGTCAGGCTTGTTTTGACGCGGGATCTCGGGGCGCTGCTTCTCCACTCCATCAGACCGCGTGCACCGGCCGAACGCCGTCCCAACCTCTCCCCCTTCTTGTGGTAGCTGCCTCTCTCCCTGTGGAAACCCTGAACCTCCAAATGCAGAGAGTGTAGGGTAAGATAAGCACCTAGGTGCAGAAGCATTGGCCGTGAGGCTATTAGTTTATCCTCTTAGGGAAAACTGTTTCTTGCCTTGCAGTTTAGTAGCTCCCAGGTATCTTACGGTTTCCATATTATACACATTGTGTCTTATTGGCAATAATGCTACCACTTATGTACTTACTCCTTATTTTTATTTTTCTAAGTGTGCTGACATTTTTTGTGGTTTAAATAAAAGTTACTTAGGTTTACACTGACAGCTGACTTTGTTTATTACTGGGTTGTGCACTATTTAAAGGTATCTCTCACACACATAGTTATATACATGTGTGTTTTCTCTTTTTTGTTTGTTTACTTATATTCTTCATAGATGCCTATGGTTGCACCCCTGATTCATTTCCTTGGGTGGAAGCCTATTACATTAGCTGGTGCGACTATTTGTTGTTTGTTTGCTTGTTCCAAGAGCCTTTGTAAAGCTCTTTATGGATGAGTTCTGGGATGCCGGGTCAAACTGTGACCTTTTCTTAAATTTGATGTCTATATTAGAAATAGGAGTGATGTCTTTAGTTGGTGTTTTTGCAAAAAATTCTTTAAGTTCTGTGTAGTTTGTTTACTTCTACTTTCCACTTTCCACTTAAAGTCATCATATTGAGTTGAAGGAACAAAGTTAAAACCTTTATTTACTATAGCCATCTCTTCATCTGTGAGAATCATAGAAGAGAGGTTTACCACCAAGTTAGAAGATGCTGTTGCTATGCTTTGTCCTCTACTCCCTTGTCCTCCACGGTGCGGGGGTCTCCAGTGTTTTTTCGTATCGTGGCTCTGGTAGCTACACCTAAAGGGGGGCGTTTTCTATCTCTTATCTTTCTGTTCTGTGTCACTTTGTGAGGTCTGGCTGGAATTTTTAGTGTCTGTCAAAAATTATTGCCTCATTTTAAAGGGCTTCCTCCTAGAGGCTGTATTCTCCTGAGTTCCACATAACCATTTATAAACTTTGCAGTCTTGGTAGTCACGGTTAACGATTGATAATTTACGCTTTTTATAGTTGATTAGTTCTTGTTTGTGCGTATACAATTGTTTAGACAGTCATTGGATCCAATCCACTTCTGCGTCTCCTTCCAACGTATGTTTATGTGCTGATTCAAATGCTGTTAATTTTTCTTTGGTGCTTTCCATTTCTCTGCGTGATTCAGTGATGACCAGAAGCATAAGGTCATACGAACACTTATTCAATACTTTTATGCACCTGTTCACATTTACCAATAAATTGATTTAGCAACTTCCATTCTGTGTTTATACTTATTCAATACTGCCACCCACTTACTGCACAAATCTGGGTTATGACACCCGATGGTTGGTATATTATGTACTCTGAATCCTTTTGGGATTTTTTTATTTTAGAAATAGTCCGACAAGGTGATCCCGTGGTATCTGTAATCGATCTCCCTTTTACCCAATCTGAGCCATTCATAATACAGTTCTTTATTGGTGGCATTACACCCTGAAGATAACAAATTGTCCGTAAATAATATGTCATGCGCTTCAGCGTCCAAGAATAATAGCACTTAATTGTCAGGGAAAATAGCAGGAGGGTTACATGCTAAGTGTTCCTCATTTTGATCCATAGTGATACAGTGAAGTAATTTAAAAAGACAAAACAAATGTTTTACTGTCTCTCA
>WWET01002762.1:123926-138451 GCA_011038615.1 Limnodynastes dumerilii | reverse complement strand
AGTGTTCCCCAACCTCAGTCCTCAGGGACCACTAACAGTCCATATTTTCTAGGTTTCCTTAAAGAATCACAAGTGATATAATGAGCAGCACCTGTGGAGCTTTTAAAATGTGTCAGTTAGTAATGAACACACCTGTGCTCCAGCAGTGAGACCTGGAAAACATGCACTGTTAGTGGTCCCTGGGGACTGAGGTTGGGGGACACTGATATATAGTTATGTATAGGTATATGGTGAGGCATTTATGCTTCTTGTTACTTAAGGCAAGATTAATTGTCAGGGTTGCCACCCAGGTTGCTTACTTAAGTGCTTGGTTTATATGGTCTTAATGTGGTGCCATTACAGAATACTTGGTTGTAATTAACCAGACCTGCTGTTGTTTATCTGGGGACCACTTGCAGGACATTATATATGAAGCAAAACAATGATCTAATTGTAAAGAAAATAAAGAAAATGTAAATAAAGAAGTGCAGAATGGAGAAGGTGCTGCTCTATATCATCTATGGTGGGTATTTGCATCTCTATAAATACAGATAAAACTGGATATGGTTGGGACTTTGGGATAAAATAACCACTATCAATTCATCTCTATTTAATGTAAGTATCCATAGCAGCCAAGGTATTGGGTTGTGAGACCCTCAGTGCAACATTAAAGATAACAAAAAACACCTTATTTCATACTCATTTTTTTATTTTTATAAGTATCAAATAAACAAATAAGCGCCAGTGTTTTTGTTTTTTGTTATATTTGCATCTCTCTATCTCAAAGTGTGACTAGATTTCTGACAAGGCAGTTAAAGAATGTTTTTTAATCTTTGAGATCAGACTGCCCATCTGCCTTTAATTCTTTTACTATTATTAATAAGGTTTCCTATGTAGTTGGGAGACTGCTGAGCATAAGGACTACACAAATGTCCAGGAGACTCCCGAAATTCATGCACTTCTCCCGGTATCCCGGGAGAGCCAGCAAATCTCCCGCAAGGGACTTGAGGCTTGTGGTTTCAATGTAACCACGGCCTCAAGTCCTGCCCCCTGCCTGTCAACACTAGTTTACTAGTGTTGCTAGGGACAGGGAGGGACTTTATGATGCATATTGCATCATCAAACCCCACCCCCATACCTATGAAACCACGAAAGGGGTAATTGATAGTCAAGGGGTGTGGCTTAATGGCCCAATTTGCATAAATTGCACTGTTAAGCACCTCCCCCTGCCTGCATCTGTGGATTCCCTCTGGGTTCTCCTGGAGGGAAGCTTTTAAAAGTCGGCAACCCTGAGTTACAACCATTATGGGTGTGATGAAATTATTTTGTGGCATCTGCAATTCAATGTATTGGATTACTTTCTTGACCTGCCCCATGCCTGCCTTGGGCAATTTTACAGGATTTTGCAATGCCAGTGAAAAGAAGAAAGGGAGTCTTCAGTTTTAGCTGGAGAAGGGAGTTGTTAGGCCCCTGCTCTTATTAAGTGAATGTGGCGAGTGGTGAGTATTTATTCAACCCTTATTACAATCCTCACCCTAAACCTCCCCTAATCCTAACCCTTTCTTCCCCACAGCCTGATTCTAAGACTTCCTTCCTCATAGGCTAATCCTAAGACTCCCTTCCCCACAGCCTAACCCTCACACTCCCTTCCTCGCAGCCTAAAACTCCCTTCCCTGAAATCTAACCTTAAGATTCCCCTCCCTGCAGCCTAACCCTAAGACTCTCTTCCCCGCAGCTTGACCCTAAGGGCCTCATTTACTAAGGTCGATTTTTGACAGCGATTCTACATCGATCATCATCGCTGGGTTTGAGCAGCGATTTTTTTTTACCAAAAATCGAGGCATATACTATGCCTGAATTTTTGGCATTGAAGTAGAATCGCTGTCGATGATGATCGATTTTAAAATGGAAAAATTGCCATGCTTTTCTATTGAAAAGCACGATGATTGTCGATTTCAAAATCAGCATGCATTTTTCTATTACTTATCCTGCTGACGCATATACTACTATGTGTTTGTGTACCATGTGTTTGTGGCCATGCTAATCCTTATACTAGTGTGATTCTCCGGTGCTGACATCTGGTCTTTGGCCTCTTCTGGCCCTTTCCATGATGCCCCCCTTCTTCCTCCTCGGTGTCCCCGCTACTAATGACCGGTCTGTCGCTAGGGGGCCCCCTTTTATAGGAAAAATTACTAGAGCCCCCTAATGTTGATTCCTATAAAAGGGGACCGGTCATTAGTAGCGGGGACACCGAGGAGGAAGAAGGGGTGCATCATGGAAAGGGCCAGAAGAGGCCAAAGACCAGATGTCAGCACCGGAGAATCACACTAGTATAAGGATTAGCATGGCCACAAACACATGGTACACAAACACATAGTAGTATATGCAAGTAATAGAAAAATGCATGCTGATTTTGAAATCGACAATCATCGTGCTTTTCAATAGAAAAGCATGGCAATTTTTCCATTTTAAAATCGATCATCATCGACGGCGATTCTACATCAATGCCAAAAATTCAGGCATAGTATATGCCTCGATTTTTGGTAAAAAAAAATCGCTGCTCAAACCCAGCGATGATGATCGATGTAGAATCGCTGTCAAAAATCGACCTTAGTAAATGAGGCCCTTAGGGTCAAGCTGCGGGGAAGAGAGTCTTAGGGTTAGGCTGCAGGGAGGGGAATCTTAAGGTTAGATTTCAGGGAAGGGAGTTTTAGGCTGCGAGGAAGGGAGTGTGAGGGTTAGGCTGTGGGGAAGGGAGTCTTAGGATTAGCCTATGAGGAAGGAAGTCTTAGAATCAGGCTGTGGGGAAGAAAGGGTTAGGATTAGGGGAGGTTTAGGGTGAGGATTGTAATAAGGGTTGAATAAATACTCACCACTCGCCACATTCACTTAATAAGAGCAGGGGCCTAACAACTCCCTTCTCCAGCTAAAACTGAAGACTCCCTTTCTTCTTTTCACTGGCATTGCAAAATCCTGTAAAATTGCCCAAGGCAGGCATGGGGCAGGTCAAGAAAGTAATCCAATACATTGAATTGCAGATGCCACAAAATAATTTCATCACACCCATAATGGTTGTAACTCAGGGTTGCCGACTTTTAAAAGCTTCCCTCCAGGAGAACCCAGAGGGAATCCACAGATGCAGGCAGGGGGAGGTGCTTAACAGTGCAATTTATGCAAATTGGGCCATTAAGCCACACCCCTTGACTATCAATTACCCCTTTCGTGGTTTCATAGGTATGGGGGTGGGGTTTGATGATGCAATATGCATCATAAAGTCCCTCCCTGTCCCTAGCAACACTAGTAAACTAGTGTTGACAGGCAGGGGGCAGGACTTGAGGCCGTGGTTACATTGAAACCACAAGCCTCAAGTCCCTTGCGGGAGATTTGCTGGCTCTCCCGGGATACCGGGAGAAGTGCATGAATTTCGGGAGTCTCCTGGACATTTGTGTAGTCCTTATGCTCAGCAGTCTCCCAACTACATAGGAAACCTTATTAATAATAGTAAAAGAATTAAAGGCAGATGGGCAGTCTGATCTCAAAGATTAAAAAACATTCTTTAACTGCCTTGTCAGAAATCTAGTCACACTTTGAGATAGAGAGATGCAAATATAACAAAAAACAAAAACACTGGCGCTTATTTGTTTATTTGATACTTATAAAAATAAAAAAATGAGTATGAAATAAGGTGTTTTTTGTTATCTTTAATGTTGCACTGAGGGTCTCACAACCCAATACCTTGGCTGCTATGGATACTTACATTAAATAGAGATGAATTGATAGTGGTTATTTTATCCCAAAGTCCCAACCATATCCAGTTTTATCTGTATTTATAGAGATGCAAATACCCACCATAGATGATATAGAGCAGCACCTTCTCCATTCTGCACTTCTTTATTTACATTTTCTTTATTTTCTTTACAATTAGATCATTGTTTTGCTTCATATATAATGTCCTGCAAGTGGTCCCCAGATAAACAACAGCAGGTCTGGTTAATTACAACCAAGTATTCTGTAATGGCACCACATTAAGACCATATAAACCAAGCACTTAAGTAAGCAACCTGGGTGGCAACCCTGACAATTAATCTTGCCTTAAGTAACAAGAAGCATAAATGCCTCACCATATACCTATACATAACTATATATCAGTGTCCCCCAACCTCAGTCCCCAGGGACCACTAACAGTGCATGTTTTCCAGGTCTCACTGCTGGAGCACAGGTGTGTTCATTACTAACTGACACATTTTAAAAGCTCCACAGGTGCTGCTCATTATATCACTTGTGATTCTTTAGGGAAACCTTGAAAATATGGACTGTTAGTGGTCCCTGAGGACTGAGGTTGGGGGACACTGCTCTAGATAGTCCCAACCAGTAGTGTATAATTTCAGAATGTTCTACAAAGGTGTATATTTTTTTTTCTCTGTTTTCTGTTCACATTAATAATAAAACATTTTTATCCCTACAGTACATCCAGCTTCAAAATCAACACATATTTTCATTTTGCAGAAGTGAAACTGACACTATAATACAAGAGTAATAGCCATCTTCATATGATGTATACATTTCTATTTTGCCTATGTCTCTGTGTATTATTTATGCAAGCAGCAATGCCTTTTGTTCAGAAGAAAGCGGAAATTGGCCTCAGAGAGTCATTTGCATTTTGTTGAACAAACAACTTGTAAACCTTCTCTTGCCCTGGAGCTTTTACTGTACTGTACCTTCAGATACAATCTTACCACTAAGCAAATCTATTTAAACATATTGAAGAACAAGCCTTAAGTGTGCCTAAACCTATATGTATTTATTGAAATAAAAAAAATAAAAAACTGTACATCTTTTAAACCTTGTAAAAATACACATATTCAGCTTAATATAGGCTCTTTAAGCCGAATATAATGCTTTCAGTTTGACAAAAAAAAAAGTCAGTTTAGACCTCGGCAACTATCAGACAGTATTTTCAAGCAAACAAAAAAGGAAGTATTTTAATTATTATTTTAACTACAAAAATATATTGTCATTCTTACTTTGCTTCTAATACAGTGCTCTCATTACATACCTTTTTGTTTCCCTTGTTTCTTATCTTCACAGCTTCATTCACAGAATTACTAATATTTACCCCTCCGGTGAGGTCCCGAGATGATCTCCAAGTCTAAGCATAAACACACTGCGTGTAAAGTCCCAAAAAGTAGTCACTTCATTCATATTTACACGCAGTGTGTTTATGCTGAGACTTGGAAATTGGCAGTCAGGTGGGCAGGTAAGTTTTATCCTCTCTTCTCGTTTTTCTTTTTTTTTCCTAAGGATCGGGCGTCCCTAACTGTTGCATAGTTACGGTGAGGGGGGCATTCCTCGTCGTAACTACGCAACAGTTACGGAAGGAAGGCAGGGGTAGGTAAGAAAATAAAGGAGGGAGGGTGGGTTAGGCCTGTTACGCTCCTGTGGCCTGCGTAATTACACTCTGTTACGTCGGCTGAAATTAGGGTAGCCTTCAGCCGATGTAACAGTGTGTAATTATGCCGTCCACAGGGGAAGTGTCGGGAAGAGTGCATGCCGATACGCTGTGTGTTAGTACTCACAACGCATCAGCGTTAGTCTAGATCAGGCCTATATTATATATATATATATATTCCAGTCGTCTCCCCATACATACCTCCCTTTTCTTCCCCCTAATAACATCTATTAGTGGAGGAAAAGAGGGCTATATGGGGACATTGCTGAAATACTTACCTGTAATGCCAGCCTGAGTGTAAAACTCTGCTCCGGCATTTAGTAAATATGAGGAACTGACGGCCCGCTCTGAAAAGAACGGGCCTGCGCAGTACTGCAATATTTACATGGATTGCCATGCTGTTTTACATGGCGATCCGTGGTTTGTAAATATCTTTCACTATATTTTTATGTGATAGTGACAGTTTTCACTTAAAGGAATTGGGAATTGATATCCCCAGCTTGATATAATATTTAATATAGCTTTGATAATGGTCACATGGAATGGCCAAAAATGCAATTAGACTACCAAATTTGACAAAACAGTGCCTTTTATAGTACTGTCATCATTATGGGACACTGTTGCCTTTTTGAGTGCCAATCTTTTGGAAATCCTAAGAAATATATAGCTTGATGATTCAGCAACTCATGAGTGGAAAATGATGGAACAGATTAAAATTCTCTTATAATGCTTCTACCTGATTTTGAGCTGCTGGAAAATTGGCAGCAGTAGTATGACCACAGCCAGAATTTTCTTACTTATGTTCCATGAAACTCTACTGTCAGAATATTGCCATTGGAATTTAACTGAAAACTGTGTTCTGTTACCCCAGAAAACTGAATCAGCAAGAATCACAAGAACCATTAAATCTTTATGTACAAATAGGTGTAATATTATAATGATTAGCACAACAACTATAAACTAGATTCCCTAACATTGTAAGCAACAAATATATTGATTTTCTATAATTGTTTCAGTATCTAATTAATTTTGTAAAATGTGCTTTGCAAATGAAGTACATAATCTATGCTATGGGCAACATTGACACTTTAAACACAGCATTAAATGTACCCCAAATTTTCAAGGCAAAGTTCCTCTCTTAGATAGACAACACATACATTTACAAACTATTGGTTGTTTGTCCCATTACTGTATTAGTGTTTATCAAAACTTTGTGTGCTTAATAAAAATCTGCCATTGTACACTGATACGCTTTAGTATTCTAATGAGTGGAACTCTGCTGAGTGGTTTATATCTGAACTGGCCATTTGAAGGCCTTAAATGAAGCAAAAAAGTCTTTCAAAGCTGTGCAGTAGCTAAACAGTAGAATCTAGTTTTGTGAATGTGTGTAAGGCTACTTAAATGAAATAGTTTGAAGTATATGGAATATTTTTAGGAACACTTCTTGCTGTACCGAAGCATTCACAACTATTTCCACTCGGCAACGTTTTGTACCAACTCGGAACTGGCAAACAATTTGTGTCACTTTAGATCCATTTGCACCAGTAGCTGCAAAACTAGGACCATTTTAAAGCAAGAGTGTAAGGAGACAACTCTAAAGAACAAACAAAAGATATGCACTTTTTGTGGTTTATTTAAACCAGGTATATGTGCTTGTAAATACCTCCTTATTTTATTAGGGCTTGGTATGACAAAAGGTCCAAACCCCCCTTCCCCCAAAAAAATTAAATTACTGAGGCAAATCTGTGTAAATAAAATGGTATTCTAGTATTTGATTATATTTATATTGTATAAATATTGTAAATTAAATAATATAATTGAAACACGGTCTCTGTATACAGTATATTATTTTTTATTAGAATGTACAATTAGGTATTGTACATCGTTTTCTTATGTTTGTTGCAGGAATATTCACTGTAATATATAGAGGTCAACAAACTGTGTATACAAAATGAAATGAAAACTTGAATGTTTACTCAGTGTAGGTGGGGTTTGATATGGAATGGAGAATGAGGGAAAATAAGCACTAAAAGGTTGATAGGTTTAACTTATCAACTTTACTCTATATGACAGGGGACCGGATCACACGCTCATAACACTAACATACCTTGCGTGCGTAAGTGGGCAATCTTTACTAAACCTGGATCCGGTCCAGGGTTGTTAACTTGACACTTGTCAGATAGAATATTTTTCTAGCTCTAACCAATAAAGGTAATAAATCATTACTTATCTGTGACTAATGAAGCTGTAGCAACCTGTCATAGAACAAAGGATTCAGAGTACAGGAGAGACCAGATGACAGACAATGGAGATTTTGCCCATAGCAACCAATCACATTCTAGCTCTCACTTTTCTATTACATACTAGAACATGTCAGCTAGAATCTGATTGGTTGCTATGGGCAACATCTCCACTTTTCCTTTACTGCAACTTAGTGAATATGGCCCCATGGGTGGGCACAGGCGGAACAGCAGAGTGGAGGAGAGAGCCTCAATTTTATGTGTCCTTTATTTTATGTTACACTTATGCCAAACATTTTACTGTTGCCATTGTAGCCCTGCTGACATGATACTTTACTAATTCAACAACTATCGACCAATGAAACAGTCAAATATTTGGCATCGATTATATAATTTTGAGACAAGAGTGTGGACTTTGGAAGAAAGATTAGGGTTTGGACTTTGTTGGACAATATATCCAGAGGTTTGTACTAAAACTGTAAAAAATCAGTTGAAAGTATTAGTGTTTGAACATAAAAAAATACAGTTATGTGCTGGTAGCTTCTTTCAGTGTCTTTGCCTTATGATATACTTACAAGCAAAGAAGAAGAATAGAGGGGGGTGAGCACAATTGAACAGTGAAAGTTATGCCGTTTTGCTGTGGCTTTTTCGGGTCCCTTAAAACACTGCAGGGTAGCCCAGTGCTGGATTAAGGGTGGACCCGTGGGCACATGCCATGGGCCTCCCTCTACCCTAGGGCCCCCCGCCACCGGTGATCAGCAAAAAAACAAATCTTACCTTCCGGCAGCAGCACAAGGCTTCCTCCTTCCCCTGCAGAGTCGAACTGGCCTGCCGGGGAGTCAGGGAAATCCCAGGTGGGCCCTGGTGCCTGTAAGCTTTACCCCTTTTTGCAAGGGGGTGAAGACTTCACGTAGCGCTCCTGCACCCTGCATGTACAGAGCTGCCTGTGCTATGCACAGCCGTGGCTCTGTTCATAAGACACCAGCATGACCTAAGGTCACGTGAGCATCATAATGCTGCAGAGCGCACCGTGGAGGACAGAGCCAAAGGAGAGGCAGCAAAGTTTATAAAAAAGTTCTGCAATAAGGCAGAATGGACACAAAGAAGGGCAATAGTATTAGCTGAACACAGAAGGAGGGGCAATAGGGCTGAATGGACACCATGAGCGGGGTAAATAAGGGTAAATGGACACAGAAGGAAGAGGCACAAAGGCTGGTTGGACAAACAGAAGGAAGGAGCAATAAGGCTGACTGGACACAAATAAAGAGGGGCAATAGGACTGGCTGGACACAGAAAGAGGTGGCAATGAGGCTGGCTGGAGACAAAGAGGGCAAAAATACTGCTTGGAAACAGGAAAAAGGGGCAATAAGGCTGGTTGGACACAAAGACAAAGAGGTTATAAGGCTGACTGGATGCACAGAACTGAAAGTGCAATAAGGTTGGCTGGACACAGAAGAAGGGGGCATTAAGGCTGAATAGACACAGAAGGAGGTGGCAATAAGGCTGGGTGAACACACATAAAGAGGAGGCAATAAGATTGTCTGGATACAAAGAGGGAGCAATAAGACTGATTGGACACAGAATGAAGGGGCAATAAGGCAGGTTGAATACACAGAAGGAGGGAGTATAAAGGTGACTGGACACAAAAAGAGGGCAATAAGGCTGGTTGGACAAACGGGAGAAAAATAAGGCTGATTGGAAAAAAATAAAGAGGGGGCAATAAGGCTGGCTGGACACAGAAGGAGGGGGCAATAAGGCTGACTGGTTACACATAAAGAGGCAATAAGGCTGTTTGGAAAAACAGAAGCAGCAGCCAATAAGGCTGACCGGACAGAAATAAAGAAGGGGGGGCAATAAGACTGGCTGGACACAGAAGAAGGAGGGGACAATAAGGATGGATGGACACACACATAAAGAGGTACCAATAATACTGGCTGGACACAAATAGTGGTTAGACACAGAAGGAAAAGGGCAATAAGTATGGTTGGATATACAGAAGGAAGGGGTATAAAGCTGACTGGACACAAAAGGGGGTTATAAGGCTGGTTGTACAAACAGGAGGCATCAGTAAGGCTGACTGAACACACGAGAAGAGGCAACTAGGCTGGCTGGACACAGAAAGAGGGTGATATGGCTGCTTGGACAAACAGGAGGGAATAAGGCTGACTGGATACAAATAAAGTGGGGGATAATAAGGCTGACTGCGCACAGAGAAGAAGGGATATTGAGACGAGACTGACTGGTCACACAGAAAGATGAGACAATAAGGCTAAATAAACACACATAAGGAGGGAGCATAAATTCTAGCTGGCCAGACATACACAAGGAGAGGAGAAGTTGGATGGCTGTAGATACACACACATGGAGGGGGGGATTGGATGGCTTTAGAGACACACAAAAAGGCAGGAAAGGATGACTGCAGAGAAACACACACGAGGAGGGGGAGATGGGATGACTGTGGAGACCCACACACACATATTTTTTGTATTCTATATATCACATGAGTACATTGAGAGTATTACTTTTATATTATTTGTTTTTTTTCCTGTTCATATGACTAAAGTTGCTATTTTGCTAAGCATGTAGCATTTCCAGAAAAAAATGCTCTATGTAGTCATTTACTGAGTTTATAAAGTCAAATATAAATATAAATAGTCCAATGCCCCTTTATTTAAGAAACAACATTTATATGTAGACCATACTGCTAATGACAAAATAAAACTTTTGTTGTATGACAGTCATTAAAATGTAATGTATATTGTATGGCAATAACTAAGATGAAAGTGTATTGTATGGTGGTAACTAGGATGAAGTTTCTATTGTCTTAAGTGGTCTTTATTGTATGGTGATCAGTATGTTCTCTGCCTTGTATATATGTCAGTAGGATGCTTACTGTAATTATATGGGTCACTGTAACTGAAAATGAATAGTATAACACGCTTTTCACACTGAGCTGTTTAAACAGTCTTGTGGGTGTAACAGATGATACACAGTTTATTTGCAAGTTTCATTGATACAACCATCCTCTGGCCATGACTTTTTGACCACACCCATTGACTGCGTGGTGGGCTCCCATCACAGTATACCCTGGTGGGCCCTTAATGCCCCTGTCTGACCCGGTCCCCCTCACTCCTCTTGTTCCCTTCTCACTGAGTCTGTCAGCCGTGCGTGACATCATCACAACTGGTCTGACAGGGAGGACATACCCTCCAACATTTTTTACTGGAAAATCGGTCCCCCAGGGGGGGGGTGTCCTTGAAGGGGGTGTGGCTTATCCAGAGAAGGGGTGGGACTTTAATCTATTTTTATTTTACACCTTATTATATGAGCTTAGAACTCACAGGAGAGGGTCCTGTCACTATAGCAGTGCTATATTAGTCTATCCCTGCAGCTCTGCTATAGTGATCAGATGATTCAGGGCTAGAAGGTGAGTATAGGGGGGAGGGAACTGCTGGGTCAGAATCCGGTACAAGAGTCATTTTAGCCGGTACAGACCACTAAAAAAAGGTACTGTACCTGCTAAATAGGTACAGTTGGAGGGTATGTGAGGAGCGCACAGAGAGGAGCCAGAAGCAAGAAAAGGTTAAAGAGAAGACAAAGAAGAAAACAGGAAATAGTTTAAAGAAGGGCAAGTAAAAGGAAAGTAAAGGAGAGGAGGGGCAACAGATGAAGAGGAAGAGGAGGCACAGTATGATGTGGGAGAAGGGGGCACAGTGTGATGTGGGAGGAGGGGCAACAGATGAATAAGAAGAGGAGACACAGTATGATGAAGGAGGAGGGGCAACAGATGAAGAGGAAGAGGAGACACAGATGAGGGAGGAGGGGGGCACAGTGAGATGAAAGAAGGGGCACAGATTATGGTGAAGAGGGCACAGTAAGAGATGAAAACTGCACTGTATGTGTTGAAGGAGGCATAGTATGTGATGAAGGAAGTGTGATGAAGGAAGAGGAGGCACAGTGTGATGAGGGAGGTGGGGGCACAGTGTGATGAGGGAGAAGGAAGCACAGTGTGATGAAGGAAGAGGAGGCATAGTGTAATGAGGGAAGAGGGGGCACAGTGTGATGAAGGAAGAGGAGACACAGTGTGATCCAGGAGGAGGGGGCACAGTGTGATGAAGGAAGAGGAGGCACAGTGTAATGAGGGAGGAGGGGGCACAGTGTGATGAAGTAAGGGTAGGCACAGTGTGATGAGGGAGGAGGAGGCACAGTGTGATGAAGGAAGAGGAGGCATAGTGTAATGAAGTAGGAGGGGGCACAGTGTGATGAAGGAAGAGGAGGCACAGTGTGATTACAGTTGCAGTCCCAGGTCACAGACTTTGATTTCCGAAATAGGGACATCCGAATGTTCCTTTTCGGATGTCCCTATTTCGAATACTGCCCAGATTCTATTTTTTTTCCAGAATGGAAAATACTGCCGCTCTGCCGCCACTATCGCTGGACCCAGGGAAAGGTGAGTAACCACTCCAGGGTTCGGGGTAGGGAGGGTTAGGGTCAGGCTGCAAGGGAGGGAGGGTTAGGGTCAGGCTGCAGGGGAGGGAGGGTTAGGATCAGGCTGCGGGAGATGGAGTGTTAGGGTCAGGCTGCCAGGAAGGGAGAGTTAGGGTCAGGCTGCCTGGAAGGGAGGGTTAGGCACAGTGTGATGAATAAAGGGGCACAGTTTATAATGGAGGAGGGAGCACAATGTTATGGAGGAGGAGGGGGCACAGTGTGAAGTATGAAGGGGCACAGTGTATGATGGAGGAGGGGGCACAGTGTGATGGAGGAAGGGAACAGTATATGATGAAGGGTGCACAGTATGTGATGAAGTGGCATAGTTTATGATGAGAGGAACGGTATATGATAAAGAGTTAACAGTATATGTGGAAGGGGGCACATTATATGATGAAGGGGGTCACAGTATGTGATGAATGAGGGGGCACAGTATGATGATGAGGGTGGCATAGTGTGATGAAGGGGGCTACAACTCTCTCTCTTGGGTACAATAACACTATGCTCTTAATTTTAGATCTAAGGGCCCCCTTCCTGTCTTAAGTGCCCCTCCCCCGAAGCCTTAATCCAGCTCTGGGGTAGACCTGGGAAATTCTGGACCCCCGGTCTGCCCTGACGATATTAAGGGCTACGTGCACCTACTGGAGATCGAGTTTGTTAGGTGAGAACCAGGTTGAAAAACCTGGGTTGGCACCTGGCACATCACCACTTACCGGGGTCATCGGGAAGGGGGGGGGCAGCTGCACCTGGCCTGCTGCAGGTGACATCACATAGAGGGCGGACCCCCGCTGATGTATCCCGGGCCCCAAAATGTCTGGCGGTGGCCCTGATAACAAGCAACATAACATTTATGATAATTTACATATTTTCCCAAAGTGAATCATAACAGATAGGATATTATATTATCTCTACATTATGTGCATTTAAATTATGAATCACACGTCTGAAATTACATATTTTAAAATATAAAACAAAAACATTGCACTTTTTGGGGAAAAAAACTATACTTCACATATTTAAATGCAAATAAACAAAACACTAATTATGTCCATTTGTATAGTTTCAATTAATGATACAGAATTACATGTTCATTGGAATATCAAAGAGCCAAAACAAACAGAGAAAAAACAATCTATCTTCCACATTTGGAAAGGACAGACAATAAAAAAAAGTAAACTTTAAACTAACGATTAATGTTTGGGATTTACATTAATTTGACACATCCAAGTTTTGCGCAGCCAAGTGAAGTCATGGGTTGATTAAAAAAATGTGCTCTGAGACTCTGAAATATTCATGCGCTGTTGTATTATTTCAAGCTTTGTAACTCTGCATATTTACACATTCCTTAATGGCTATCATTTTATGTTTAGACATATGTTAGAGAAGATATTTCAGCTTAGACACTGCACACATTTTACAATATAAACAAAATGAAAATTAATCATTCATTATGTACTGTAGTAATCACAGGTATATTAATAGATTCATTAAATGAAGTTCATTGAACATTGTCTTGACCATTTTAGGGTGGACAAACTGAAAACTATAGTCCCATGCAGGGCCATAACTAGGGGTGTGTGATAGGGGCGAAAATATTAAAGGGGCAAGTAAGTTAGTATTTATGGTTAAATTGGCTTGGAATTCAGGGTCTGGGGGCACCATTTTTCCTTCTTGCCCCTGGCGGTAAAATTTCTAGTTATGGATCTGGTCCCAGGCTACATAGTAGAGTACCATACTTCCCTAGAAGCAAGGACTGTTAGACACTGCAATAGGGATACAAAAAGCCTGTGAAAAACTGATATTTTTCTAGCAGAATGTACTAGAACAGGGGATCTCAACCACGATCCTCAGGTACTGCGGATGTTTTTCAGGTCTCCTCAAAATCACAAATTATATAACCTGCTGATCTTTTCACACACAGTATGTCAGTCAGTACCAGCAAGGAGACATGCACTGTTAGTGGTACCAGGGGATTGTGGATGAGAACCCCTGTACTAAAAGGCTCCAGGAGATTCTTAAGGAACTGAATGCTATTGCTGTATAGTCGTCCTGAGGGATGTTAAAGCTAAGTATAAAAAGCCAGTGCAGAATGAAACAGCCTTGAAGCACAGGAAAAGACCTAGCTTGCCACTGCCCATGAGATGATGTCTATAGGAATCATTTAAAGACAGCTATGTTTCTGGTTGATTTTGCATGTGTCCAGGTGAAACGTTGCTTTCACCTGTGGATTATAATTTACCCCAGTAGGTTCTGCCTATTTTAAAGTTACCTTAATCTACAGTCATTAATGTTAGATAATTTGCTGCAGCACCATAATTTAATTGTTGTCTCTTTAAAATATTTGAAATTGTATTTGTGGTATATCTTCC
>WWET01002762.1:112176-123882 GCA_011038615.1 Limnodynastes dumerilii | reverse complement strand
GCTACTTATCTGCTGCTGTGCATTGGCGTATCTATAATGAGGAAAAAACAATAGAGAGAAACCCAGGTGCCAAAAAAACTCAGCTGTGAGAGGGGATCTTCCTGCAGTTTCCCCTTTAAAAGCAAACAAGAGACAAACACACAAGGTGTAATCGCAGCGAGACAGAAAGAAATTGACCTATGTATGAATTCACCAAATTCAACTCAGGTGGCAACCAAGTGTAGATTTAGATGAATATTTTATTGTACTAAAAACACAAATAAATAAAAAAAACTATAAAACAATATATTACTGAGTAAATGTAAACCTAGATACACGTGTATCCATATAGTGAACAGCTGTGAGGCATCTGTGACATTGTAACACTGACACCTTTAAACTCTCCCAAATATTGGATAAAAGTACTGTGCACAGTGATACATTGTAATCACAAAGAAAGCGCTGATACAAACTCTAGCTGCCTCACAGCTGTTCACTATATCGATACACGTGTATCTAGGTTTACATTTACTCGTCAACAGGAGTTGATGGGACTTTGAGTAGGAAAAACAACCCAATATCTAGTTTAGCATTTAGGCTCCATTTACTAAAAAATAACGATGGCAGCGTTACTTACCTTGGGCCTGATCCAGAGCTACGAAATTGGTGTCCGACGGGCGAGCGTACGCCCGTTTTTTGCGTATTTTCGTACGAAAATTCGCACTGCGCATGCCCAGTATGACAGGTTCCGGTCGCCCGCGCGTCATGAGCGAATAGCGGGCGTATCGTTAGCGTATTTTTCGCTCGCCGGGCGTATTTTTTTTTCGATGGTCGGCTGGGGGCCCGTTTTACTACAGGGAGGCGGGGGTAGCCATTTAAATTGTACAGTATGGGCGTGCTAAGCGTATTTTCTCAGCGTATTCTTTGCGAATTTTCGTACGGCCGACGGTCGTACGCAGTGTGGGGTATGGCCGCCGTAAGCAGGGACTTTACTATGGGAGTGCTAGGGGCGTGTAGTTTGATACGACGAGCGTACGTTCGCATTCGCCCGTCGTTGCGAATTTTCGTAGCGCTGGATCAGGCCCTTTGTCTCTTGCATCTATAATGAGTGCAGGGTGTGCAGTGCACACGGGTCCCTCAGAACAGGGGGGGGGCATGTGGCACAAACGCTGCACCAAAATCTAGGAGATGGGGGGGCCCAAGTACAGTTCCTGCACAAGGGCCCCCTCTCTTCTTAATATGCTCCTGCTGCTGTGGTAAACCTTTACACCACAAGCAAAGAGATAAACCTACAAGTTTAGGCATTTTAGCCTTGTGTAGCTTATTCCATTCCAATATTAATAGGAGGGGACCTTTGACTGTCAGCTATACCTGTATAATCCTTCCTTATACTACTGCTGGGGTGTCAACCATGTAACTGGTACAACTATAACTCAGAAAAAAATGTAACTTGTTTAATCAGTTACACAAAACATGGCCTGCTTTGACTGGAGGGCACATGCTGGCGATTAACTTAAGGCAGGCTTATGGCAGCATAACCTGCCATACGGCCCGCACAAGAGAGGGGAGTGACAGGAGGGTGCACTCCCCTCTCTTTGTCGCACGGACAGACCTCCGCACGTACGGAAAGTGTGCAGGGGTCTGGATCCGGTCTATTGTTTTAAATAAAAAATCAAGTAAAATATTTGTGGGATTTTTATATGAGTCCTTGTGCATGTGAATTTACTAACAGAATAATCGTCATGAAAATTACACAGTTAAAGTAATTTCTTATGTTTATGATACAAGAAAATATTCCTCATGTTATGTATTTGCAAGTTAAATAACTAATGACTTATTAATATTATATTCTACACAAGTAAAGCATAAAACAGCCTAGAAAGTTAAAGAACACATAATCCAGCAATTAGCAATCCACACATTAATGTTTATATCAGCAGAAGCAGGAGCAGAAGGTGACTTCCAGCTGTTGCTGTGGTCAAAGGTTTATGACCACTGAAGCGAGCGCGGGCACAGAATTGGTGTATAGCTAAAATGGGAGATTGCAATTATCGCCAGAGGCTGTTCAATTACCAGTGCTTCAATTGGTTTAAGAACATGTGGGAACCTTGTTCCTTCATGCAAAAGGACCACTTCCTCACACATCTATCAAAAGCACAAAAGAGATCAAAACAAGTAAAAAATAATAGTCTGGTATTTTTTACTTCATAGTTATTAGAAACAAAATCTATATGTTATACTTTGTGATTTTTGGTGATTTCTTTTTGCTAATGACAAAAAACACTCTTATCTTTTCCATTTCTAAAATCATATCTAAACTTCAAATATGGTTCACGAGCTTCTGATTTTGAACATCTCTCCATAGAAAGTTAGAAAATCAAAACCATTGCAATAAAATTAAAATCAAACAGTGTTCTAATGTTGCTTCAATGAAGGCAATTTCATAACATCAATAGGTGTGAAATAAAAAAGCTCTACATAATAATTGCTCTTCTACAATGCTTTTGTTTACCAGTGAATTGTGTCAAAATAAATATGTATTGCAACAGCTTCAAAAAATAAATCCCGGTTTCTTTATTCTGTTATGTAAATTTTGCAAATTGTATGTTGTTCTTCGATTAATAAAAGGCAAAATAGGAGAGAGACAATATTTTTTTCATCATTACACCAACCATTGTATTGTAGAAAAATGTGTGATCCAGATGTCACTGCTTTGTAACAGCATATGTGAGGCCCTAGGAAAATGCATGCATACATTAGCTAATTATGTAAATCATCCAAGAGTTGTTTTCATTTATCAAAATGTCAATTATGCATTTGCACTTAGTGTATTCATTTACATGCATTTTCATTGTAAACCTACAAAAATAAAGCTGAGAATAAGATAAACTTTTTCTAGCACTGAAATATGGATCAAAAGTAGATATTCATATAAAACTAGTCCTAACATTTGTATGGAAAATTAATAAATAATTACATATTGTTGTCCTATAAAGTATCAAACATAAAGCTTAATGTAACCTGTGCTAGACAGATTACGGTATTGACACTCAAGGAGCCACTGCAATGATGTAGCATCATGGTTCCTGTGGACTTTTTTCAGGCACTGTACCTGTCTCTATTATTACCAAGATGACTTCTAGGCAACAGGATGCCCTACCGCTCTAGTGAGCAGCAAATTTTTCCTAAGCCTAATGTTGCTTGTCAATGGGAAGCTATTTCATGTGACAAGCGGAAAGTGAATTTCATGTTCACGATTCGCAACTGCTATTTAAACCTTGTCAGACTTCTAAACGTCTCATATGTTTGAAACGTGATGTACCCACCTTACCTTATCAATAACCAAATAACGACAGACACAAGACTTGTGGGAACTATCATTTTATTATTAACATTAACTATTAACTGGAATTCAGAATTCTTATGGAAACTGAAACTAAATTTGATGGGGGCCAAAGAAAGCAGGTAACATTAAATATAAACATCAGCATAACATGCAAACATCAACAAATAACTTTACTTTATTCAAATCCTTAAATGGTTAGCTTAATTAAATTAAACTTCAGACGCTCACCACCAGCCTTTGGCAAAACACTTCTTCTAAGTGCTACGCGAGAACGTCAGTACAGACAGTTCTACAACCTCAGGCATTTACACTTCAGTCAATCAAATCAAAGGAAGTTGCCTTCTGCAGCTTCCTTCTCACACCAGCATTGCGCCCTCAATGCGACTTCAATAAAAACAACCTGCTTTCCGCCCTTCACAAACAAATAACTAACAAAATTGACTTGTGCCAATTCGACACCTATGGACGGGGAGGGGGCAAATCCAGAAGAGAGTGACAAAGCTCATGTACACAGCAGCTTAAGAAAACTCTGCAGCACCTCAACCCCACCTCCAATAAACCCCTGGGCCAATGGGTATCAAGCAAAGGAGGATGACATCACTAATCACACTACACACAGGGAGTTTAATTCTGCTCCTGTTTAATGAATTAACCCTCTGCTCCTCTACTCAGTGCCCTAATATAGGGTCATTACATGGTCACCCAGCACTGTGTCTATTACTATTCTTTGGGCTCTTTTGCATTTTGTACATCATAATTATTCCCTTGTATTTTCCTTTAATATCCACATTCCATGTATCCATGTATATTTCTGTGTCCACAGTCTTCATCTAGATCCAGATCATCTGCATTCACTAACACCTTAACTTCTTTTGGATACCATCCCATGCTGATTTGCTTTCACCATTTTTCATATTTTGGACTACTCTGCACAGCTACTGGATGCTACCTTAATGTCGCTGACCAAGTGACAAGGTACCTTTTTTCCTTTCTTTTGTGTTCTAATTGTATTACATTGTCATAACATTTTCCTGCCAGTTTACTAGGGTTCTGTGTTCCCTTTTTGAAACCATAACTTAAGTACATCCCTAAAATCTTGGTCTCTAGTAAATACCAAGGGGTGTGTTATATTTTGTGCCCTATAGCCCAGCAGCACCTATAACAGTAGGAACATGGCCAATGCCTTTGTACCAATACAGCTTTGTTCATTTATTACCTTCTATACTTAATTCTCCCTACTTCACTTACCTATTGTCCCTGCAACCTCAATCCTAGTTTTAACACATAGTACTATATAAAAACTGATAGGTGTATCTGCCCCTGTGCTTGCTCCTGTTATCCTCAAAAGTACCCTTGTCCTCATGACAATGAGGAAATCAGAAATGTTTTTGTGCCCCTTTTTTGTCCACCCCTTTCCATTGCCATGGTTTTTTTTTTCATATATCCTTTAATGACCTTAATTCTGTTTGAGACACTTCAATAAAATGTATGCTCAAGCAATGATGTATACGGTAATTTTCTTTTGTAATAAAATTTGAGTCTGTGCTAACTGTACATTCAGAAATGAATAACATAGCATATGTCTTAATGCTAACAATCATTTGAATGTTTTCACTCATATTAGCACAAATATGTTATTTACTAAATATTTTATTTCACTTCCATTCAAATGAATCATTGGTTTTAAGAAATGTTACCCTCATATTACACATTAGTTTTGCTTTTTCTACGTTCACATGCCACTTTTAATCACTCAAAGTTTGGTCTGAAGCAACCTCTTGTCAGAAAATGTTTTCCCAGTTTATTTAAAGACTGTGACATGTTGTATATCTACATTACAAACGGAAATAATTACTTTTAGAAATGTATCTAAAAAAAATAAAAAAGATAAAGACACAATTACTTATCAGCAATGTTTCGTGATGTTTGGCTGAAGTGTTTTAGCAGATTTAATCTGTAAAAGGTAAAATAATATTTTTATCACTATAACCAAATATAGGCTAATAACAATTTAGGGCCAAATTCCCCCCCCCCAAGACCCTAAGGGCTCCATTTATTAAAGTCGATTTTGCTAAAAAAGGCCAAAATCCTGGGACTTTGGGGGTGATTATGACATTGTCACATTCACTAAAGCTAAAGTCCCGTGACTTTGGCCGTTTTCAAAATCAAAACGACAAACATCGGTCTATCATCGCAGTCACAATTTTTATAATGGAAGACATAGCAATCGCAGGATTCACTAAAGGCTTTTTGAGCAATCGTCTCAAGTTCGTTCCGAAATTGATGGATAAAAAATTGCATTCTGTCTGTGGCGCTTTCATTGAAAGTGACACACACTTTAGCTAAAAAACACATCAACATCTTTGATGTGTTTTTCTTAGTAAAAAAGTGATGCGCAGCATGTTCCTAACCCTTATCATGCAAGCACTGATAGTACTAGAAGGCACAGTATGGCCAAGTGTTTGTGGCCATGCTGTGCCTTCTAGTACTATAAGTGTCAGCATGGCAGGGGTTACTGCCATGTCACGCTATCTCGAATATGTTAACAAAAAAACCCAGTATACAAAATAATAAAACATTATTTACAGTTAACATCAAAACATTCCACAACATACTGTCCAAGTAAATAAGCTATCCCCCTTTGAATGTATTTAACAACAGGTGCCCACTCTTTAATTCAAACAATGGGACATCCCCTTGATAATTGTCCAAAAGGTATATTTGCCCTTCCGTAGTGTTATATAATCCATGTGGCCATATATCTTTAAATCTGCCTAGGTTACATCCCAAAAAATTATGCCCATAGTGTGTGTTAATATCCTGTTTCATTTTAAAGTTTATCCTTCAACTCCGTTCTGTTTCTGAAAATAAAATGTCTGCTCCCTTTTTATTTAATATTAAAGTACATAAAAAACTCACCGTTTAGCTATCATCTCACTTGGGTAACTTGCTTGCAGATCGGGAGCTGTGGCTTGAAGTCTTCATCCTCTTCTTCCCCTTCTGGATGCGTTGTCCAGGTCCTCCGTCTTCAGGGGTTCAGTTGCTAATGACCATTCGGTCATTAGAGGTCCCCCTTTTATAGTCTCTGTGATGTCATAGAGACTATATAAGTGGGACCTCTAGTGATCTAAGAAGGTTTTAGCACATGCATAACTTGTAGGTATAGTTCACATTAAAGATATATTGAGATTTAATTTAGGAGAGAAACTTTTAACAATGTTTACACACTCACATATTAAAAGTACCTTGATTCTTTGGCACGTGAGCATAACTTGTCATGTCAACTGTATCTCAAGTGGATCATAATGCTCAATCTTTGTTTTGTACTAATGCTTGCTACTATATTATCCAAGTTCAACAAACTGCTCAGAATAGTTTAAACTACTCTGCAACATATCAGCCAAGCGCAGTCTTGTCTGTGCTGTTAAAAAAACCTCTAAGAAAAGTATTGCTTTCATTTAGCAATGTTGATGTCTCAGCACAAAAAATATATTTTTTGCCCCACTTAAATAGTACAGAAACTCAGAGCACATAATCTTTTGATAAAATTGTCTGCCAAGCCATTAAATTCCTGTGGTGGTTTGGGAAGCTGTTCAGAAACATGGACCGTCTTGTCAAATTTTTCTGTAGTTTATTCGTCTGCATAGCGGATATTTGTTCAACACCAATAGTTTTATTTTAAAACTCAAACTTAATGTACAACTTTTATTATTGCCTTTATATAACTTAGTAAATAAAAAATGGTATCCCTTATTTATCCAAGTCATGTAACTTTTTACTTGGCCAACTAACTGTTATTTAAAAATGTAGAAAATTATTTTTTTTGCTATGCCTTAAAAATCCAATGTATTAAAACAAGCAACATCTGTAGACTATTAAATATATACTATTCTAAAAAATATATTGTATATAATGTTAATAGTGCTGGGAACACTGAGCAAGCATATTTGATTCTAATGTCTGTATTCTCAGTACTATTTTGAATTCTCATTTATCAAGTGATTTTAGTTGCTGATAATGTTATTTTTATATGAGGCCATAGGCATATCTATAATGGGTGCAGGGTGTGCAGTACACACGGGCTCATCAGAACAGGGGGCCCTGTGGCATGCATCTTGCACCCTGGGTTGGCAGGGTGGGCCATTCAGCAACTATTTCTCCCCTCTAAGATCTTCCGAAGGAAAGAAATAGATGCCAAATTAGTCCCCCTTCCCCTGCTGTGGGACTGTCTTGATTTGTGGCCCGAAAAAGGGGCGGGGGCCTAATGTGACTGTAAGCCATGCCCCCTTTCTGTCCCGTGAATCGGCACAGTCCTGTCTCAGGTAAGAGGGGGGGGCCCATGTGCAAATCCTGCACAAGGGCCCCCTCACTTCTTAAAATACATCTGTGTAAGGCTCTACCCTTAAAATGTGCCTCTATAATTCTTTATAGTAAAACTTTGCTGTAAGGCCATGAAAGACATAAGGCCAGATTTACTAAGCTGCAGGAAAGGGGAGATGTTGCCCATAGCAACCAATCAGATGCCATCTCTCATTTTCCTATTGCATAATAGAAAATGTTAACTAGAATCTAATTGATTGCTATAGGTGACATCTCCTCTTTTCCTATCCTACATGCTATCTGCATGCTGTTGCTATTGCCAGGGCGAACCTCTCCACTGGGGGATGCAGTGCATCCAGGCACCATGCTGGATAGGCGCTCATTCCCCCGCTTCCTGCACCGCAGCACTGAGATGGATGCCGCTGTATAAAATGTAAGGTGAGAGCATTACAGAGCCTAACAGCAGCGTCCATTCACTTCTGCTCTGCCTGTGTGAGAGGCAGATGCAGAGTGCAGCAGCGCCTCCCCCTCACTGAATGACGCTGGAGTGACCTGAGGTCACATCAGCATCATTCAAAGCAGAGCCCGCCATGGAGGAGAGGCAACATCCGGAAGAAGAGAAGACTTCAAAGGTAAGTAATAGGGCTTAATATGGGAATACTGGGTGCTGGACAGACACGATGGGGATGCTGGGTGCTGGACAGACATGATGGGGATGCTGGGTGCTGGACAGACATGATAAGGGTTCTGGGTGCTAGACAGATATGATGGAGATGCTAGGTGCTAGACAGACATGATGGGGATGCTGGGTGCTAGACGGACATGATGGAAATGCTGGGTGCTGGACAGACATGATGAGGATGCTGGGTGCTAGAGAGATGTGATGGGAATACTGGGTGCTGGACAGACATGATGGGGGATACTTGGTCCTAGAGAGACATGATGGGGATACTGGGTGCTGTATACACATGATGGGGATACTGGTGAGCTGGAGACACATGCTTGAGGATACTGGGTGCTGGAGAAACATGATGGGGATATTGGGTGCTGGATACACATGATGGGGATACTGGGGAGCTGAAAACACATACTTGGGGATACTGGGTGCTGGATGCACATGATGGGGATACTGGGTGCTGAATACACATGATGGCCAATGCTGGGTGCTGGATACACATGATGGGGAATACTTGGTGCTGGGCACACATGATGGGAGATACTGGGTGCTAGAGAGACATGATGGGGCTACTGGGTGCTGGATACACATGATGTGAATACATGGTGCTGGATACAAATGATGGGAGATACTGGGTGCTGGAGAGACATGTTGGGGATACTGGGTGCTGGATAGGGATACTGGGGAGCTGGAGACACATGCTTGGGGATATTAGGTGCTGGAGAAACATGATGGGGATACTGGGTGCTGGATACACATGATGGGAATACTGGGTGCTTAATACACATGGAAATGGATGCTGAGTGTTGGATACACATGTTGGGGATACTGGGTACTGGAGAGACAGAATGGGGGATATAGCGGAGACAAGGACACTATTGTATAGTGGTGACTATGATTTGCGTTGTTTTATTGAGGTTACAGTTATGTTGTATGATGACGCTTACTATAATCTAGGATGGTCACTGGTGTCAAATTGTTAAACAGAAGGGTGCAAAATTAAAGTTCACAGGGGGGCCCCGAACACACTAGCACCGGCCCTGGCTATTGCATACTAGAAAATGTCAGCTAGAATCTGATTGGTTGCTATAGGCAACATCTTCACCTTTCCTATCCTGCAGCTTAGTAAATCTGGCCCCTTGAATGAAGAGAATGGCTAGTAAGATATATTTGGGCCATGTGGCAGCTATTTACCTTGGGTGTTATGATAATCATGAATAAAGTTTTATTTAAAAGAAAATTTTAAACTTTATAAAACGTGTAAACACAATGTAAACTAAGCAAATATAAACTTTACAGATAACTCCAACTTTAAAAAAGTGGGTAAAGGTTCAGTATCATTTATTACTTTACTCATCAAGGGCACTTCCCAATTGTAATGATGAATTAACAACAAAGAACACACTTTTTTGAACTGTATGTGGCATTCATTATGGCCACCAGCCCAAGCACAGAATTATGCACTTTAAAAAGTTGAGGTGAAAGCTATGCGGGAGACAATGGGCTGGATCCAGACCTTGTTAAGTGCATTAACTTAGTTACACCTGGGCTAAACCATGTTGAATTCAGGGGGAGTCAAGTTAATTGTATTCTTTGCATGCAGGGATATATCTTTAAATTGCTTACTGCACACAGATACTGACCAGCTTTACTATCACACTGTTATTTAGACTTGGGATAGTAAACATCACCTCTCAACTCTAATACTGTTTGCAGCAGATGAAATATGACTCCCCTGAAATCAACATGGTTTAGCCCAGGTGTAACTAAGTTCATGCACTTAACAAGGTCTGGATCCAGCCCAATGGCTCCCTTGATTCAGCTACACCAGACAATTGCCACTGCAGATCAAGTAGCAGGTGATTAGAATGTGATCAATAGGGAGCCTTGGGCATTCTAGTTATTCATCTAGCATGGAATGATTTATATATAAGTGTGTTGCTGGGACCAGCTAAGTCAGTTATTCAGGCTTTAGATTTTGTGATCATCAACTGACCTAACATGGTTGGTCCAATATTATCCCAAGTGCATTTTGGAAAGAAGCTCATAAGAACAGTATAGTTATTGATTAGGTAAGCTGTAAGGTAATTAGGACAGCTCTCACTTTCCTATTACATACTAGAAAATGGCAGCTAGAATTCGATTGGTTGCTATGGGCAACATCTCCGCTTTTCCCACAGCTGGCCCTTAGTGCTGTTTCTAGAACATATCTTTGAAGGGGGTATATTTACTAAAGGCGAATTTATCCAGCAATTTTAAATTGCTGGATCTCGCCGCAAATTACAAGCGGTTTGCAGCGTGAATTCACCAAATTCACTTGGCTGCAATTTTCCTGCTAATTTTTTAAACACCCGCGAGTTACATCAATTTTGCAAGGGGTAAATTGCGGTGGTTTTCTATAGAAAAGCACCGCGATTTGTCCTAGAAAGAATTGCAGCAACTCGCATGTGTTTAAAAATAAAAAACAAATGCAGCATGCTTGAAAGCCTTAGCCATGCTGTGCTGATAGAACTACAAGGCTAAGCATTGCTTAGCCTTGTAATAATATCAGTGTGAGCAATGTAAGATCAGCGTGAGCAATGTAAGGCTTCTAACCATGCAGCAGTGTGTGTGGTGTGTGTAACAAAAAAAAAACAGTCTGCACAAAACATACATTAACACATTAATCTAAGTGTGAATGTAAAAAAACATTTTCACTGACTAATAATGTCCCATAATGTTTGCACTTACCTCAGGTGGCCACTGTGTCCTATACTAAGAATGCAATGTGTGGTGTATTAAAAGAATAAAAGTTTTTGTCACTCATCGTTTGCTGTCATCTTTCTTAGGAAGCCTTGCTTGATGAGTAGAATCTTTTTCAGTTGCTTGGAGACTGTCGTCCGGTTGATTGCAGTGGCATCCCTGGTGTTTTGGTCCGCTCCTTGGCCTCTTCGGTACTTGACACGGCGGGGACAGGCCCCTTCTTCTTCTTCCGTGCTGCTCCTAATGACCATTCGGTCGCTAGGGGGCAGCCTTTTATATTAATGATGACGTCAGTTACACTCGGGCCTCTAGTGTAATGACGTCATCATTAACATAAAAGGCTGCCCCCTAGCGATCAAATGGTCATTAGGAGCAGCACGGAAGAAGAAGGAGCCTGTCCCCTCCGTGTCAAGTACCGAAGAGGCCGAGACTAAGCACAGCATGGCTAAGGCTTTGAAGCATGCTGCAGTAGGATTTGACACACAGAAAAACACATGTCAAATAGAATATAATATAACATGGCCTGGCACTCCAGCCATTACTCAGTTACTAATCATGAACCTCTATCTTTAAAATAAAAGTCAGAGAATTAGTTACAAATATCTGCAGATATGTGATAAGCCGTTCGCCACTTACAAGGCCT
>WWET01002762.1:96923-111042 GCA_011038615.1 Limnodynastes dumerilii | reverse complement strand
TTTGATTTTGGGGTTTTCATAAGCTCTAAGCCATAATCATAAAAATTAATACAAATAAAGGCTTGAAATATCTCACTTTGCATGTAATGAGTCTATATAATATATTAGTTTCACCTTTTAAGTTGAATTACTGAAATAAATGAACTTTTGAACGATACTCAAATTTTTCGAGTTTCACCTGTATGCTATAATAAAGCTCTTTATCTCTCCTAAATTGTGCTCAAATTATACCCTAAAAATATATATAATGATGAGCGCTGGCACAGTTGTAGGCAAATAAGCTTTAAAGAAACCGATATGTTGGTTTATTTAGCAAAAAAACAAATCATGTAGGGATAGGATAATCGCAGGTGGAAAATGGGTTAGGTGTGTCCCATACAAAAGGCAAAACATATATAGTAATACACCGCGCTTAAATCCTAAAACCTGTACGGATGCTAGGAAAGGGGAATGAGCAAGTGATACCTTAGTAATAAGTATTGTATCAAAACATTTTAATGTACATAATAGCGTTAAAACATATCAGCATGTGTCTAGCCACAGCTGAAAAATATAAAACAAATCAATAAAATAATATAAAAAGTTCCACTTGTCTCAATTTAGTTTTGATTCCACAGTATTCAAAGCAAATATGAATTATTGCAGTCCACAGGTTTAGAGATATGGATACTTTGAAAGTGAATAAACAATGTCCTTGTATGTAGCGATAGATGGATACACTTAATTGTTGCAGTCTGGCGTTAGAAATAGATATTGAAATTGTAGCCGATATGACAGTCTTTAAGGTAAGTAAAGCAGTGTCTTTGCATGTAACAATTTGTTAGTAGATAGTGCACGGCGGCACAATGTAACACCCAGCTTCTGCTTTATGTGATCTTTCAGTTAGTGTGAGGTAGACACATCATCTGGTAAAACAGTGATTTCACTTAGTGCAATTTTTCAATCGGTATAAAATCAGCATAAAATCAAGTGTACATTGATATCTCCAAAGTAGTAATGATGAAAGGTAGGCTGAGGTATAGTTACCACTTTAGACGAGTTGTCAGGTATTTATGCTCAGCTACATTGTCTGTAGTAGCTGTGTGTCGGACATCTCTTCGTGTGTTACCTTATTGTTTAGCTCATTGTTCTGTATTACAAATACAGAAAAGTTTTTCAATATGATCTATCTATTTATGTAATGCAAGAAGCAAAGGGTGATTATTATTATTTTTCATCCGACACTTATTTATTTATTACTATGTCCCTTTCCTAATTTAAATCATAAAGATGATTCTGATGAAAACAAAATGTATAAATAACATGTTATGTGTACACTGAGTATGTCCACATGTATATGCCATACCTACCCTCCGAGCAAGTGATACCAAGTATATGTTTACAATGTACCAATGAATAAATGTTTTAACTGGAATTTTCCCTTTAAGATTTCTCAATGTCAAATAACCAGTGACATTTGAGTTATTATATATAAACACCCTCCAATACTACTCTCTACTGCTTGATAAAGTCCGAACCCTCATGACGAAACGCGTTGCAGAAGTCTCCTCCCCACTTGTCTGTTCTGAACCACAGAGCTCTACGTCCACTTGTCACCATCTGATACTTTTACCATCTACACCTGATTTACCACCCAGCGCTGTATCCAGCTCGTGCATACAGCGGGGACGCCCGCTGCAACCAACAGCTGAACAATAAGGTAACACACGAAGAGATGTCCAAGACACAGCTACTACAGACACGAGTCTGAGTATAAATACCTGACAACTCGTGTTAAGTGGTAACTATACCTCAGCCTACCTTTCATCATTACTACTTTGGAGATATCAATGTACACTTGACATCATTCCATGCTGATTTTATACCGATTGAAAAATTGCACTAAGTGAAATCACTGTTTTACCAGATGATGTGTCTACCTCACACTAACTGAATGATCACATAAAGCAGAAGCTGGGTGTTACATTGTGCTGCTGTGCACTATCTACTAACAAATTGTTACATGCAACGACATTGCTTTACTTACCTTAAAGACTGTCATATCGGCTACAATTTCAATATCTATTTCTAACGCCAGACTGCAACAATTAAGTGTATCCATCTATCGCTACATACAAGGACAGGTATCACTATATATGTTTTTCAAATTATACCCTATAATAGTCTTTTATATTACCCCATTATAGGACTCTGTATGATATAGATTCCTATTAGAGGCACATATTTACACCTAAGAAGCAGGCGCATGTCAGTAGGTCCTTTACGCAATCTACGTACCACAAAAAGTTCAACCAATCAGAATCTAATAAAAGTTCACCTTATCGGTGCTTTTTCTTTATGTGCTGTAAAATAAATGGTTGTTCTTATTCTTGTTTTCCGAGTCCTTGTTCTTTATGTAGTCTGTGGTCCTATGGGGATATTGATCTCAGTCTCTCTCTCAAATATCTCCCACACCTATTCACAGTTCTGTATAATTCTGTGGGTATGCTGTGAAGAAAGAAACTTTTCATTGCATTGTATGCCAATACTGTGAAGACCCACGGATACAAGATCTGCTTACCATAAGGTCATCTTGCTCACAGTTCTTTAGACACCAACACTTTCCTATGGTCCAAGGTCCGCTTCACAGGAATACGAACACTCCTCTTGTTGCAAGGCGTATCCAATTAAAGGTTCACGGAATCCTCCCTGCTCATATTTATCAAGATATACTTAAAATCAGAGCCTCTCCCAACGAGACTCTCACTGATGAACGTAGTAAAAATTATGAAAGAAGGTCGTTGTTTTTCTCAAAAGTTCATACAGCCTTTTAATTCACATTAAAAATCCATTAAGAATATAATAAAATAACAACAAACCAGCTTCAAAAAAACTTCTTAAGGTTGCAGCTGTAGTAACCCAGGACCCTTCCCTCTAGATAATATATCCCACTCAAAATGTGTAGGTTATTTAGAGCCCTAAAACACTCACATATGGGGAAAGAGAAGGAATCCCAGGTACTTCCCTGTATATACTGCCGCAAATGCCCCTACCGACATGTTTCAAGCAGCTCAGTGCTCTTTCTCAAGGTATGCTAGGGCCTATGGCAGTGATCTTCATTTATAGGGAATCCTGGGCTCTGATTCTACATCATCATAACGTGACCCTCTTATACCATTCTTACTTTAAACTTCTTAGTTTTTTCTCACTCTGTTATTTTACTTCCTGTTTATTTTCTTATATAGAGTTAGCCTCTTCCCTTCTTCATGAAAAACAATCGCCATATGAAGACTATTCCTCGTCTCTTTAGCCTCTGTTTGTCTCCGGTGATGTCCGTCCTATTCTAGGTATCAGGGTCCTAAAACCCACCTTTATATCCTTCCCTTTGTCTAAATTTCTCTCTGTTCATATTGCGTGATCCCTTTCCTTCATACTGGGTGACTGAAGATACAAATCAGATTATCAGTTTCACCAACCTTCCCGTTCTGAGCATCCAATTTCACACATAGAGTAAAACAGTGCAATAATTATATTCTTTAAGTGTGAAACTCAAGGTTGCTGCGATCGGGTACTGTACTCGGATACCTATCTGAAACAGTGTTACTCTATCCTAATAACCCACTTCTTCTGCAGGTCCTTGTCGGGAAATTCAAGTCTCTATTATAAGGCTCCACAAATGTAAAGTGCTACAATGCGGTACATTCCATATGGTATTTCCCTCAGTATGGTGGTTTATCCAGTGTAACACGAAGGCCACAGATTTTGAGGACGGTTGCCATTAGTTACAGAAAGTGCTATATTTTCTTCCACATTTAGAATATATATGTCTTCTAGCAACAGATCATAGTATTATATACCAGCTCCAACTTCCCCCTCCAGTTATATAATTTCTGATTAGGAGAAGGAAGTGGCTGGAGGTTATTGGGAGCACAGGTAACGGGACCCTTTTTGTTTATTCAATCTACGTACCAGTCCAGTACATAGATTGCCTCTGTGCGATCTTTAAAGACTCTTTAAGTCTTTTAAGTAGAAAGAGGCGGTGTAATGCCTCCTCGGGGAGTGATTAGAATAGCCGAGGGAGGGCGGGGGGTTAGGCGGGGACTCACCATACCATTACTTTTCATTTTAACATTAGTGGAGATAGGTGGACTCCACAGTTGTTGTGGCTGCTCATTACCACTTTAGAGTTGCGCCCTCATACCTCACATTTTTTTGCTTTAATTCTGTAATATCCATCAGAGGGATTGAAGTCAGCAAATCATGTTTACACACAGGGTTGATAGATTTCATAAAATAGAACAGGTATTCAATTCTAACATTAGACCCGCTGTTACAGAAATCAGACCGGAAGAGGAAGATTTGGATAGAATTATGAAGAAATTGTATCATATTTTATTAAAAGAGAACAAATTGTGGTGGGAAATCGTTACACTAGAAAAATACTCCGCTGAACATGTAGTTCCCAAAGGTTTGAAGATTAAGAAAATATAATCATTTGAGTCCCCTAGAGCTAGCTTCCATGAGGAATGGGAATCCATTTTGAGACACTGCTCATTTTCCCTTTTGGACATAGTTACTAAGGAAAAACGTAGATGTTTAGGGCTTCTAGAGGAAGAAATACACAAATTAGAGAATCTTGTGATCCCCTTTACAGAAATGAAAGAATACAAAGATCTAGAAGAAAAAATTAGAGTGGGTATTAATAAGCAAGAACAAATAATAATAAGGAAGAAGCAAAATAAGTTTTTGAGAGATAAGGATAATATTGGTGATGTAGAGTCAGAGGATGACAATGATAGTGAGGAAGAAAGTTTGGTAGGAGAAGGTTTAGATAAAGAAAGAAACCACTCTAAGGGAGAGAAAGAGAAAATAGATGCTCAAAAAAAGAAAGATAACACCAATAAAGGGACTAACAGTAAGAATGATAATAAGAAAAAAGAGGGTCCAAACTCTAATAATAAAAATAGTTCTGTAAAGAATAAATCTGATAATCAACCTAAAAAAAAGGAGGACGTTAATAGAACAGACATCCCTCAAAATAACAATTCCAGTGAGCATTTTGATAGAAGATCACCACAAGATTATCAAGGACCTCCTGATATACCTGAAAGGAGAGAAGTATATGATCCATACCATCAAAGCAAACAGTACTATCCTAAACCCTTCCCAAATCACCCCCTTTCTATCGACATCCCAACCATCAATATCACGATAGGAGGAGAGAGGGTCACTTTCCCAATAGAGGTTATGAATATAGGGGATTCAGAGAATATCATAATAGGAATTTCCAACCCCCCAGAGATTTTTATCCTCCTCAGAGGAACCCCCCACCTCCTAGGGAATTTTATCCCCCTGCATATAGAAACTTTGACCACCCTAGATACCCCCCTTTTCCCTCAGCGGGACAGGGGGTCCCCTTACAGAATCGATTCCAACCCCTCCAGAATGAAGGAGAGGATTTTTTCTGGAGAGGGATCAAGTGAGAGTGGGCAATTAAAGTAAACTGTATACTGAAAAAGTTACTGTATTGAATTTATTGAATTTATATTTCAATGTTCACAAACAGAATTGCAGTGGTAATAACTCCCATTCTTATCTCTTCCATTTGTAAACCTGGTCCTAACAAATAATCTCTTACCATCACCCATAAACTATTATAATAGATTGACTGACTCTCTTATAGAAATTTCCTGTTGTCTCACCATCCACAACAATTTAACTTAAATTCATGTTTCTCTTTTGTCATTTTTACAAGAAGACCAAAATTTAAAGAGCACAAAAACTTTTATGTTATGAACACAGAATTTTGCATGAATGTAGAACAAGTGAATGTCCATCATTGTATATTTAATGGGTCTATGACACCATTTACACACTCTGCAACTATTTGAATTAGAAATATTGAACCTGATTCAGAGTTTGAAAATAAGAGAGGAAAGTTACTCATGGGCAAAAGCATGGGCCGTATTCAGAGATCCGTTTTTTCAGGCAGTTCCGTGCATATTTTTTAGTACGTTTAAACTGCGCATGTGTAAAAACTTTTGAGTTCACGTAGACTATACGCATGGAAGTGCTTCACAGATGGACTTGTGAATCGCATGGTGTCACATATGTCCGTATCTGCCACGTAAAAATGCGCACGGAAGAATTAACATATAAATGGGTGGGTGGGGGTCATTTAAATGATGAAAAGTGGGTGCGATTATAAAGATACGCATGGACGGAGGACATATACGCACGGAACAGCCCACGGAAAATTACAGCTGGTCTATGGAGGTGTAAGTGTCTAAGAGCACGGATTAGCAAGGAGAGTGACTGGGGTTTTGGTGGGTGTTCCTTGCTCCGTCCGTGTGTATATTTGCGGCCCGATCTAAACATGGATCTCTGAATACGGCCCCATGTTGATTTCAGGGGGAGTCAAGTTAATTATATTCTTTGCTTACAGGTATTTATCTTTGAATTGCTTACTGCACACAGATAGTGACCTGATTTACTTTTATTAAATAAAGAGAGAAAGTGTGGGGCGCCAAATGAATCACCAAATGGTCTTAGTAAAAGGAGCAAAGGAGAGTAATGATATGGTAAAAAGTTTCCTTTAATGTCACAAAATGGGATAAAATTGTGTTTAATACAGTGCACCACCATTGGTAAAAAGTCAAAGGGTAAACTCCACAATCTGGTAGTAAAAGTGTGGCTATATGTAGAAAGGTAGAGATATCTTGGATACCTTGCCATTAAATAGCTTTTCTTAAGCGCACCATCCTGGTATAAACTGCTCCATAGTATAAAATAAAGGGGACCTTACCGGTAAGGGGTTTTAGTTGCGGCTACCGGGAGCTCTCCCATGCTCTAGGATTCCACAAACCTCAGATGAGTGCACAATGCTTTTTCTCCTGGATGTCGCTCCTGGCTGCAGAGAAGGTAGCGCTGAATGCAGAGCTGGGTCCTCGAAAACAGATGTTAAAGCGGGATCGGTCCAAAGTCTGTGAGGTAGTGGTAAGTATATGTTCCTATGCGTTTCACCCGGATTGGGCTCCTTAAGGGAGACATGGAGGGCCTTTTTAGCAGGATGGGTGACAGTCGATGGTAGAGATAACGATGAGCAGTGCAAAGAACGAGGAACGTGTAAAAGGCGGGAATATAAGGCTAGGGTTGATGAATATGTTGACAGCGTAACCATAGTGACGGTTAATGCCTTGCAAAGAGACCAGCTATGATAACTATAAAGGATAATGGGCAACTATTTTGGGGAGAGGGGAGGATAATTAGACATGAAGATAAAGTAAAGAGAACTATGAAAAAGTAGAAAGAAAAGAAAGAAAAGGAAAGAAAGACAAAGGGAAGGAAAAGAGGAGAATGTAATAATTCCCGCCTTTTACACGGTTCCCGTTCTTTGCACTGCTCATTGTTATCTCTGGTTTAATTGATAAGCTAGCATTACAGCAAGAAGCATCCTAAACTGACATATGCCCTAAGTTGACCAATGACTCTATGATATATTGTAGTGACTGAAACCTTGTTCATAAAAGCACTTTTTTCAAAGGTAACATGTAAACTGTGAGGGACTAAAAGATAATGCATATTCTCCTACAGCTTAAGAATATTACTTTTTAGTCCTTGTGGAGCAGTACTCACCTGCACCAGGAAGCAGGTGTGGTACCCAGGTAGCAATGGGGAGTCAGTGTGACGGGGCACGTGGACGCAGCTGCTGTCCAAAAATCTACTGTGGCAGGAGCGGAGCTCAGAGTGGTGAGTGGTAAGTCCCCTAGACCTCCAGGGAGTAGGGTGCCCTATCCTATGGTTAGGGGCCTGTGTCTTTCCTCCCCCACTAACCTTCCCCATGGCAAGGAGTGGGGTCTGCCCATGTCACTTTCCCCTCTCTGGAGCCCTTCACTATTTACCCCTTGGTGCCCCTGAGTTTACCACCCCTTGGCAACAAGCATAAGGCTTGCCTGTCCCTGGTATCCCACCCCCTAGGCAATGAGCATAAGGCTTGCCTGTCCCTGGTATCCCATCCTCGAGGCAACGAGCAAAAGGCCTTCCTGTCTCTGGTATCCCACCCCCATAGGTAACGAGTATAAGATATGTCTGTGCCTCCCTCTTCTCTTGTGCATTCCACAGGTGCACCCCCTGAGTATATCATTCCCTTGACAACAGGCACAGAAGTCTGTTTGTTTCCCTTAGGACTACATACTCCCCTTGTTGCCTGTGGTGTGGAGCATGCTCAGGTACTGTAAAATCCTACAGGTACATCTCTTCTTCGGCGTCCCTGCTGTCTCTCACATTCTGTTCAATAAATCTTGTTAAGAATAATTGTTAAAGGTTAGTCCCTCCATTGAGGCACTGGTTGGTAAGTGGGGGTAGTCCCCTGTAGGATAGTGGCATTAGGCCTGTTAAGATTGTATTTGTAGGCAAGGCTGCCTGTGTTTCATTACAGGTATGGGACGGAAGTAAGAGGTGGAAGACATAAAGCTCTTGGTGAGTGTCATTTGAAATATCACTGTTGTTCGGCCCCCACCCCGGTTTGGTAAGGTGGACCCTCTAGCAGTAAAGGCATAGAGAGGACCATGCTCAGGCCCACGTTTCTGGCCAGAGTAACCAAGTAACCCTCCAGCCAGGGAGTGAAGTCACATACTTCCGCTTGAACACTTCCCTAGTCTCCGCTACAGTCTATACCCACTAATTATGATTTCCTTGCAAGTCCATGGACCCCTGGCATCCCGTGGGGAGAAAAGCAGAAGGCCACATCAGCTGGCGAATCTTCTCCAGGGTTCTTCTCTAGGGTTGGCTGGGACAGGTAGGACTTGGAAAAGGGTGGGGTTGTTGTGTAGTACGATAATACCAGGTACAACATCCTTACCATTCCCTTCAGAGTTAATGTTTATTACAGACACACACTTGTACTACTCACAGTCACTATAGTGATCTATGGACCACACCATACCTCACTGTAAAAGTACCTAATTGGTTAAAATCTAATATCCTGTGGGTGATCTCAGAATAGAGTCAGCACACCAATTTTCTGTTAATTCTCCACTGCTCTGTGACAGACATCTAAGAGCTAAGCCCATCAGCAATTCAATTCATGAAGGAAACTTGGGGAAGGTATATCCACAATAAAGGTTGAGAGAGTTTTAAAAGTTAAAAAAAAACTGGTGGGAAGGAGCTAAAGCTGACCACACACAATACGATCTCCAAGGCAACATAGTTGCCACATGCTACCGGGTTTTTGGATCTATCACCCTACCACCCTGTGTCTGAATCGCCCAGTAGTGGTCAGATCATGAAAGATTTTGAATGTTTGGGTGGAAGTATTTATTGCAATTCCAACAAATCGGTTCAAGCTATACACTATGTAATAACTGTCCTGAACATCTGGATCATCTGATTTTTGGCTGATCAGCCCAATTATCACTTGATGTGTATCCAGCTTTATAAATAACTTTCTCTCTCTCTTCTCTCTCTCTTCTCTCTCTCTTCTCTCTCTCTCTCTCTCGTCTGTCTCTCTCTTCTCTCTCCTTCTCTCTCTCTCTCTCTCTCTCTCTCTCTCTCTCTCTCTCTCTCTCCCCCTATTTATATTTATATTACCAAATAAATAAATAATGCAAGTACACCCAGTAAATGTCATGCTCTAGTAGTAGTTATTGCTATACCATAAAATATAAATACAAAACAGAGAGAATATGATGTACTTTTTCTTTTCTTTCAGATAAAGTGAAGTAAAAAGATCTGTCATCATAAATAATAGCTGAAATATAGGTGTATGTATATTTTAAATGAAAACAAGTATTTGCACTTGATTTATGCTACAGCTGAGACTTCATAAATAAGAAATAAAAATAAAAATGGATTTTATAGTAGGATACCTGAGTCACTGTTCAATATGTCTCTTGCAATATTACGTCTAACTTTTATTATTTGTTAACATTAATTTCATGGTAAAAACATTTCTAAATTAATAAAGATTAATCAATACCGAAATCTAATCCAATTTCCAGATATACTTATAATTGTAATGCCAAATATTTATTTTATTCTAGCTATGAGTATGATTAATATAGAAAGTGCCCATATGAGTGTTTTTCCACTTTGGATAAGAAGAGACACTGTTCCTTGATAGAAGCAGGGTGCACTCCCAGGACATTCAGCATCCCATACTTGCCCATCTTCCTACTGAACTTATTTTCGTGTGTGTGTGTGTGTGTGTATTTAAGTATGAGTGAAATGCATATGTTAATATATGTAAATCAATCAGTAACATTTATTATACAACTAAAAATAAAAACATTGAATCCATATCACAATAAACAAATGATTAAAACCAATAGAATTATGGGAGCCCCATACCAGATCACAGAAGACTGGGACGTGTAGAGATGGAAAGCCGGGTAAATTTCACCAATGTACTGCTGTCCGTCCAGAGCTCAACCACTGCCTATGTGTACACACTGACGCGTTTCAACTGAAGAGTCTTTATCAAGGTAAGTGACCTCGGTAAAAACTTTTCAGTTGAAATGTGTCGGGAGGTACAGATAGTCAGTGGTTGAGCTTCAGACAGACAGCAGTACATTGGTGACATTTACCTGGGTTTCCATCTCTATTCGTCCCAGTCTTCTGTGATCCGGTACGGGGCTCCCCCCCCCCCCCCCCCAGGGGGCCTTTGTTTTGTNNNGGGCGCCCCCCCCCCCCCACCCAGGGGGCATTTGTTTTGTTTTTATTTTATTTCTATTGGTTTTAATCATTTGTTTATTGTGATATGGATTCCATGTTTTTATTTGTAGTTGTATAATAAATGTTATTAATTTATTAACATATTTAAAGTATTTTATTTCCTTCTATACATTGGGGGAGGAATACCCTTCAATAGTGGAAAAGGAAAAGTGTTTTAAAGACATTTTTAATAAAGTCCTTCACCTGTCATAGTAGAAGCAAGCCAGAGGAAGATTCACTTCACGGACATTTGAACTTTTCCCTTTTGGACGTTAAGTAAACACAATCATCGAACTGTAAACTATCACTAAACAAACTCATGTTACTGCTGGATCCATCATGTTAAGTAAACAGCATTGTAGACCTTCTTGCTTAAAATGGCATTACATGATTGATACACAGTCGCTTAAAGACTTTGAGGTAGAGCCAGACCTAAATGCTTGTTACGTTACATCGCGTAGCGTATTTACGCTAGTATATTTTCTATGCACTCCCCTTCCACCTACAAAGCGTAACTACGGGTGTCGTATGGATGACACGCCCCTTCATTTGTAATTAAGCTGATGGTAAGTACGTTAAAAGTTACATGGCGTAACATCTGTTGCACGTATGCGCAGTAAATACAAATAGGTGATTTTACATCAGCGGCTAGCCTAAAAACGCTAACATACGTAGCTCAGTATCTGGCCCCTTGATACATTTTAGTATTTTTTTTCCTTACAGTTTATGTTTTATTTATTTATTTACTCTGTGCACCCAACCAAATAATTACTTTGTGATATTTATGTTCTCTCTTTCATACAGTGTGGCACGTATTTAGCTGTTTTTTGTAAGCTGCAATTTGAGGGGAACTTTCTGAGCCTAGTGTGTTGTGCTATATATTTGTTTCTCCCAGTCATGATTTTCATTGTACCATGATTCCGTAATTCCTACAATATCAAGTTCTTCCCTTGACTACTGACCACACAACACTTCTTGGTTGGGGGAGAAGCTATTTTTTTTTTATCACTGCCCTCCTCTCCTAGTTTAAATGGTTTTTAATAAAGCATTCAAACTGCTCACTTAAAATATGTGATCCCACAGATGATGGATGCAAGTTATCCTCTTTATACAAGTTTCTGTTTTGCCAGATGGCATGGCTATGTTTAATGAAGCTGAATCCTCCCTCATGACACCACTTCCTAAGCCACAGACTGAAATCACTAATGTGCATCATTCTACCTTCTTCAAATCTGTGTACTGGCAGCACTTCAGAAAAAGTAACAGTATTTGTTACCTGCTAAAGAGCAGCTTCCAACTTTCTAAACCCATCTTTCACAGCCACAACTCCAGCATTGGTCCAGCATTGGTCCTTGCTCACTGTCTTTAGAATATTTAAAATGCACTTTTATCTTGTGGAGCTGTAGCTCCAGATAAGCACTACACCAGATTCCTAATTTCAGAACCTCTTTCCAGCTGGATTCCCCTAGCAATAGAATCTCCCACAAGAAGTGCAGTCCTTCTGAGGGTTCCCTCTTCCCACCATCAGTTTTCTTCAACACCTCATGCTCTACATTACCTGCTGTAATACACTCCAGCCCTCCAAGTGCTAAATATGAGTATTGCAAGGGCATTGCTTGTGCAATAAGTCCTTGCGCAAGTGTAACCTTCTTACAAGCATTCTCCACCATAGTCCACCCATTACGCCTCCTGGAACTCTCTGAGGCAATGGTGGCATCAAAAATACAAAGACATCCTGCATATCTCACTATGCATTCTAGCAATCTCATCCTGCAAAAAAAAGACATTTTTTGACAGATTGCACAAGTTGAATAATAGAAAAAGCTCTCTACCCAGTGCTAATGAAACTGCAGCTGTAACAACTAAAAAACAGGTATTCCACAAAATACCAAATGGAAACAATGTATAATGTCAAAAAGTCACACAGCGCTGTGTGTAGTCCTAAATGACTGGAAAGCTTTACAGGAACCAGTCCATAATTCGGTAGACGTCTGTAGTCCCAAAAATGTCCCTCACAGTAGCAAGCCCAGAATGCTCCTCCCAGAGGCTTCCCCACAACAGACCATATGAAACAAAAACAAAGGACCGTTAAGTAAAAAATTTATATTTAATAAATATTAAAACAACTGGGGTAAACAAAACATTCGGGAAAAAAAAAAGTACCAGAAATATAAAAACAAATATAGAGGAATGGACCACGGAGGCAGCTCGTACCTAGCAGAGGTGGAATAAAGGCAGAGATGGATGACGGGATCCCAATAGATGCCGCTGCCGAGCTGAGACCTACACTAACCTGTACGTAGGGACGCTGGGGGACGTCCCCTCCAGCATCCCTACGGTGCTGCTACGGACGGCCAATCCAGGATCGGGCGTTGCCGTAGCAACGCCGGGCAACATCTGCCCGGTGCATGCGCAGATCGGCTGAAAAGCCGATCTTACGCTTACACCCGCCGTCCTAGCGATGGCGGGCGTTATTCAGGATCAGGCCCGTGGACACACGATTCTCCCCACCGATGCGTTTCAGTCGGGTATCTCCGGCCTTTCTCAAGGTAAAGTGGTACTAAATGAAAGTGTGGGGTTTAAATACCCCTCCTCCTTTTCTTATTGGATGACAATCTTAAAGCTTGGGCTTGCTACTGTGAGGGACATTTTTTGGACTACAGACGTCTACCGAATCGTTTACTGGTTTCTGTAAAGCTTTCCAGTCATTTAGGACTACAGACAGCGCTGTGTGACTTTTTGACATTATACACTGCAATGCACAAGACCAGACGTTCTAGGAGGTTTATTCTAATTAAAATCAGCAAACTTCACTATTAACAATTCACACAAATAATTTAATTAGGTCCAAATCAGTTTAAACTCCAGTTACAACTTCTAGATGCTTGCAAAATCAATGCTTCCAAAACCAGGAAGGTTACACTTTTGCAGGTTTAAACTATACCCCCTTTAAATAACACACAATGAACTAATCAATTACCACAGCCAAAGCAATTAGCACAGCTGACTAATTATCTAACAAGAAAAAAAAATCAAACCTTAGCCAGAGAAATTATACCAAACAAAAACAAACAATAAACAATAATATGCAACAATCTTAATCTGAAGCACAGAAATAAAAAAAACTAAATTATTATAAGGTAAATACAAAATAAAAACTATAATATTTAACACCTGTACAGTTGATGTGTTAAACTAGGCCCACTCAGATGAGGTTACCTGTGGAAAAATGGTAAAGGTGATGAAAACTACAGTTACAACTTCTAGATGCTTGCAAAATCAAAATCTTAACCATCCCTTCAATACAGCCTAACATTGTCCATCCCCTAATAGTATACTATCTATAACCCTACCCTAGCTCTAAAACTAACGGTAAAATTACAATTAGTATAATACTCAGCCTTCCTTGTTGTGTTGAGTCCAGCAGGAA
>WWET01002762.1:76002-95267 GCA_011038615.1 Limnodynastes dumerilii | reverse complement strand
TAGAATCTTGAGGGTCCTGCTGAGAGAGAAACACTCCTGCCCCAACATCAGATGCATCTACTTCAATCACAAAAGATAATTCAGGGCTGGGATGTCTTAGGATAGTATCCGTAACAAAGATTGCTTTAGTGCTTCAATAGCTTTCAGAGCTTCTTTAGAGCATCTTGCTGGATCAGCATTCTTCCTGGTAAGAGCAGTGATTGGAGCCATAAGCACAGAAAAGGATCAAATGAAGCTCCAATAATAATTTGAGAAGTCCATTAATCGCTGAATGGCTTTCAAATCTTTGGGTTTTTTCCATTCAAGAATGTCTTTAACCTTGTCTGGGTCCATGGTGAACCTTGAGGCAAAATAATGTAACCCAGAAAGGCTACTTTGAAGACCTCAAATTTGCATTTCTCTAACTTGGCATACAACCTGAATTCCCTGAGGTAAGTAAGGACCTTTTTGACATGATTTTGATGTTCTTCAAGGGAAGATTAAGATGTCATCTAAACAGACCACTACAAATTTCTTCAGTAAGTCTCTGAGGAAGTCATTAAGGAAGTCTTGAAACTCAGCTGGAGTGTTGCATAAAATATAGAATACGTCTGCAAACTCCGTATACTGTGAAGGAATTTTCTCAAAGTCAATCTGACCCACCCAGACTGGATAAGAAATGTAGGAAGCTTCACAAGTCTCACTCTACCGCAGGATTTCCCCCTGGGCCCAGTCAATGCAGGTGTTGTAGAGTTGTAACCAGGGATGACCCAAAACCAGTTGGACAGAGGAACAATTTATAATAAATAAAACCTGTATGAGTTCTGAATAGCAAATTCTGACAGATGCACTGGTTCCGACTTTTGTTGAATTAGTCCTTCTGACATAGGTTGTCCATCCAATCCAAATTCAGAAATTGGAGATTCCAGATCTCTCACTTGAGCCCGCCCGATATCCAAAAAATTCCAGTAGCATCACCATCAATGAAACCGGGAAGATGTTCTTCATGATCCCCAAGGATCTGTTGGGCTGGGACTATTAATGAGTTCTTTGAGGAGACTAGATAAATCCCCAATCACCATCTGGCTGGGTTACTCTTTTCCTGACTGCTGGGTATTTTTGGGCAAGAATCTGCCCTATGGGCCTTTCCTCAACAATAAAGACACAGACTCAGGTTCTGTCTGTGAGTCTTTTCTTCCTTAGTAAGTCGAAATGACTCGATCTGCATGGGTTGATGCGGGACCTGGAACTTATGAGGCAGGTGTATAGCGGAGAAGCTTGAAGAAGAATCCGCCAGTTTACCTTGATAGCTAGAAGCATTAGATCATCCATGGTTTTTGACACACGGAACTGTGCAATGGCGTCCTTCACCTGGTCAGAGAGTCCCATTCTCTGACGCTCTGAGCTTGAGGCATTGGATTGGAGCTGAAAGTAAAGTTTACGGTTTTCTTTATGCAGGTGAAACTGACTCCGATCTCTAGAAAATCTATCTGGTAGGTATACCTTGACACGTGCAATGGCCACTGGAGGTGCTGGACCTAGAACTTGTGGGGGAGAAACAGTGGCCTGCATGGCAGCGTTGGTTGTTCACTTTGTTAGTCAGCGCTTGAACCATCTGTCCAAGGTTGGAGACCTGGCTAATCAGGGCATTTATGGTCTCAGACGTGGACGGTTCCATCATGGCTTGAATTGTATGGCCGGTTATAATGTTACAAAATGGACGCAGCAACCAGGGCATGGAGTCTAACTAGGGCCTGGTTTTCACTATAGCCCCTAATGGTGGGGATAGTCTGAGTTGCAGGACACCTAGCAGTTCGCGGCCACAGAAGGCAACGCCCAGGAGAGGAAGAATGAAGACTAAGATGGAATGAAGAGGATAGAAGACAAGATGGAGTAGGAAGCGACGAAAAGACAGGACCAGAAGAGAATGATTTGTGACGGACAACCCAGAGCACAAAACAAGGACAGTGATGGTAGCAGAATTACTGGGCAGGATGAGGACAGACTAGACTAACAAGATGCTCACATAGGGGCTGATTCAGAGATGCGATTGCGAAAAGATCGCAAATATACGCATCTAATGTTAAGATCCTAGCAGGTTCCAGCCCACTGCATAAAGAGTCACTCCCCTTGCAAACAGCAGTGGATCTTAAACTTAGACCACCATTGACTAGCCCTAACTCTACGCTGTCATTTGGGATCTTAAGTGACGTGGTAGCGTTCATTTAAGATCCTAAGTGTCAGCCCGCGCCCACTTTCCCTCATTTCCCTGCCTCCCCCCACCCATTTCCATGCAAATCCTTAAGATCTTAAAGATTCGCTGCACTTAAGATCTTAAGTGCTTGCGTGCGATTCAAACTTACGCTCTTAGCGAATTTACACTCCTAACCGCTACGTAGACGGCGTTGCACTATTACTACGCATGCGCTGTTTTGCAAATTTTCTAGGATCTTAAATATACGCTCCTAAGTGCCGTGGAAATCGTATCTCTGAATCAGGCCCATAATGCTAACACAATCAGACGGAATCCCAAAATGGGTAACACAAACAGGCACACAAGAGAATGCAGGGAAAATGAACAGAGGGTCAAACACCAGGAAGAGAAAGAGAGAGAGTGAGGAACATTGAAGGAACACAGCACAGCATGGCAGGAACAAGATGGAGCATTTAGAAATCACTGACACTTGGCAGAAGCACAAGGTACAGGCAAAGGCAGCAGGTCACAGGTTGTAAGACAGACGGTATAACCGGCTCTGTCAGAGTGGCAGAGCCTGTCTAATATAGGGGCTGCTGACCACTGATTGGCCAACAGCCAAAGCTGCAGCACATTGGATAGGACATTCCCCTAAGCATGGGGAAACGTCCAATGACAGGGAGAAGCTGGGAGGTGGAATGCGCGTCCGTCCGGAGCTGTGGCAGTGCTCCATGTGTCATTGTTTACATGCCACGTTCAGCATGTACAGGAGCGTGTCAGCAGGGAGAGGCAATCGGCAACTAAACTACATGCCCGCTCGCTTGCTGCGGCATCATGTAACAAATTGCCGGTCTGATAGTAGTATTTTAGAAATACAAGCAGCCGAAAGCTGATTTTCGGCTGCCTCTATTTAAAAAATACTACCACTGCCAAATTTTTATGAATAAATGGGTAAGCATGCCAATCCGCATGCTTACCCATTTATTACCGCATTCATTGGAAATCACCGCCACCACAGACCAGCAGTGGACCAGAGGTACTTGGGTCAGTAAGTTTTAGGGTTACGCAGCAGGGAGGGAAGTATTAGGGTTAGGCTGCGGGAATGGGAGTCTTAGGTTCAGGCTACAGAAAGGAGAACGTTAGGGTCATGCTGCAGGGAAATGAGGGTTAAGGTTGGGGTAATATAAGGGGAGGGTTAGGGTTAGAGTGAGGTAGTGGAGAGTTAGGACAAAAATTACAAGAAGTCATCCGTACTTACCATTCACAGATCTGTCTTCGTTCTGGAAATCATTGTTCTCCTCACTGAGACAGAAGCATGTTAAAGGCACTTACCTGTAACCAGGTAAAAAATGGCCCGTTTGAAAAAGGGCAGTTCAATGTGACGATTGTGTGAAACACAGCTTGTACAAACTAAAGTTGAATCACAATCCAAATATTATAAAATATTATCTTCTACTTAGACATTTGCTATTTAAAACAATTTTTAGACAAATAGTGTAATTTTAAAATACAATCCAATATATGTGCCCTAACAGACTTTTTTAATTGAGTTTTGCTTTATGAACAAAGTGTGTCTTGTATGACAAAACATGCTTTGCCTCATTTTCACTTTAATTATAATTAAAACAACACTATTAGTATTAAATCTAAATTAAATTGTAGGTGGGAAAAATAAAGTGTGGTTAAAGCAAGTACTGCTTCAGGCATATTTCATTGTGCTTTGTTTAAGGTTAGTGATGCAGCTTTTACTATTCTTTTAAGCACTATTCTCAATCATTCTGTGTTGTTGTTGTTTTTTTTATTTGTTCTCATGAAGTAATGTGTTTTGTCTATGGATGCATCAAATGTCCCATAAAATATGATTTATATAGATTTTAAAATTACATTTATTTCACGGTGTAAAAACTGCTTGTGAATTGTTTAACAGTGTTCAAGCCATTGATCCAAATGTAAAGAGACAAATGTAAGAAGACTGCTCAAAGTGACTTACTATAAGTGTTTTGGTTCACAAACTGTTCCAGAGGGCTTGCCTTGAACAATGTTCTTTTTAGGATTTTAGAATGAGCTAAATTAATTTATTCCTCTGTCTTTTGCAATGTAATTCAAGATCTTCTAAGTTCATTTGAAGATAAAGGTAATTTAATGTAGATAACTACTAGATAAACAAACGTTTGGTTGTGGTATGAAACATTTACCAAAAATAACAAAATAATAGTGTATACTAGATAAAACAAATCAGCTTAAAATACCGAAATGTCTTCATCTAATTGAACTGTAACCAGCAGAATATTATTTCTATAGAAATATATCCGTAAGTTTATTATGAGAAGGAATATAGGCTGCTATATCTTCTCTGGGGAGAAATGCAATGAGCAGATATTATTTATTTATTTATTTATTTATTTAGTGGATTGTTTCTATGGGCCTGATCCAGAACAATGCCCGCCGTCACTAGGACGGCGGCGTAAGCGTAAGATCGGCTTTTTAGCCGATCTGCGCATGTTGCCCGGCGTTTCTATGGCAACGCCCGATCGTGGTTCAGGCGTCCGTAGCAGCGCCATAGGGAAGCTGGAGGGGACGTCCTCCAGCGTCCCTACGTTAAGGTTAGTGCAGGTGGGCGGGGGGGGGGAGGGAAATTATAATAAGTATATTTTATTGTTAACTTTACTGTGACTTTGGGCCTGATCCAGACCTACGCCCGCCGTCGCTAGGACGGCAGGCGTAAGCGTAAGATCGGCTGAAAAGCCAATCTGCGTGGACCAGGCGTCTGTAGCAGCGCCGTAGGGACGCTGGGGGGGACGTCCTCCAGCGTCCCTACATTCAGGTTAGTGTAGGTGGGCGGGGGGAGCTAGTTTAATGAGGGTTGGAGGGCGGGCTAGGCGGCCATACGCTCCTGTGCAAGCATATAGCCTCTTCCTTACGCCTGCTGAAGTTAGGGTAGCCTTCAGATGGCGTAAGGAAGGGGCCATATGCCCGCACAGGGGGAGTGTCGTGGTAAGTGAACGCCAATACGCTGTGCTTTAGTAAGCACAGCGCATCGGCGTAGGTCAGGATCAGGCCCTATGTTAGGAGAACAGCATACTTTTCAGTAATTCAGTAGAACATTACATTAACATATGATGTTAAAACTTTTTAAATTCCATTTAAATTCATATGGCAATTTAGGACCTGATCCAGAGCTGTTGCGCAGTGGAAACACAGATATGCTATTTAAAATGTGTGTATTTAAAATGCAGGGTTCTGACAGTATTAACTCTGTATAGGTAGTAATGTAAATGAGCAGTCATTTTAATATGCAAATGGCTGTATACAGGCAAATAGGCTGAGGTGTAATGCAGCAGCCTGTACAGGTTTACATATTTTAAAGTATTATTTTCTTAAATGATTTACTTAAAGTGCAATTTGTTTCATTTGTGCTGTTTAATTGTCATAAAGATTTTAAACATATATAATTTTTTTTTTTGCCTGAATAAAGCATAACAGATTAAATCTATATATATAAAAAAGGGCAAAAAAAATGTTACAATATATAGCAATTTAGTAAAAAATAAAAATAAAAAAGGCAGTATAATGTAGTGTATGTAGGGAGTTTTTCAATATGTTTTCTTTTTAATTCTTAAATTAGACAAAATTATAAATTGTTAGTTGTATAGAACTGTGTTCTTACTAAGAATAGGGGCAATAAAATCTTTTGTCAGTCACTTAAACTAGTCCTTAGCTGGTGCAGCATTTTAGGAGGGAGCATGGAAAAATAGGTGTATGCGCAGCTCTGGATCAACTGCTTATTGTTCCATTGAGCTACCAATAGTGGGCAGCACGGTGGCTCAGTGACTAGCACTTGTGCCTCACAAGGCTGAGGTTATGAGTTTTTATACCCAGACTAGGCCTTATCTGTATGTTCTCCCTGTGTCTGTGTGGGTTTTCTCTGGTGCTCTGGTTTCCTCTCACATGTCGAAAATATGCTGGTAGGTTAATTGGCTGTTAAATTAACCATAATCTGATTATGTATTTGTGTGTAAGCATGTGTATGACTTTGTTAGAGACCTTAATATGTAGCTCCAATAGGGGTGGGAATGATATTAATGTCTAATGTTCTCTGTAAAGCGCTGCAGACAATTTGTGGTGCTATATAAATGTGTTAATAACAATAATAATAATAATAATAATAATATACTCCTCGATGACATTCCATGGGACATGCAAAAACATCCTGGACTGGATCCACACACCCACATTTTTTCCATACAAGCAGGGGGAAGGGTGTTTATTTCCGAATCCACTTTAACTCCCCCTATCCCTATCCCCCTCTATCATGTGTAAAATGTGTGAATAAGGCAGCCTTACGTCAAACATGCATATCAGCGGTCCGTCTTACACCTTTCCCCTGCAATCCTCTTTTTCAAAGTGGTGAAAAAGAGGATTGCTCCTCAAAACGCATCAGAGGTGACTTTTTAACAAGACAGTGACCAGTTTTCTGCCCTCCAGAGGTGTTCTTTAGGTTCAGGCACTGACTCCATCATACACTACCCAGGACTTGGGTTCCAGCTCTGGTCTCCCTGCTGTGTCTATCCGACATCTTACACCTTTGGTAGGATCGCTCTGGCTCATTTTTGTTTTAATCAACTGTGTGCATTGTGTTTATATAAATTTATATATTATATCTAAAAGATATTTCTATCTTTTTTCCTTCTTTCAAATGTGAATATGTGATGGAGATATCTTAATCATCATAATCAATACAAAGATTGATGAAACCAACAAAATTTCACACCAGTCAATATTTGAATTTAATTTGTATTGAACTTTAAATTGACTTAATTATTACATTTTTTGTTTATTCTGGTACTGTTTATTTAATATACTTTCTAGATTGACTATTTCTTATTCATCATTGTCATATAATTTTATACACTAGCGCTTCTAAAGATTGACTTCTTTTGTTTATTTATGCAAATGAGTATGTATAAGAAGACAGGCTGAGATGTGTAATGCAGCACGCTATACAAGTTTGCCCCCCTTAAAGATTAATATCTGTGTTTAAAGCACTGCCCAAGCAAAATAAAATATGTTGTCATATGCTGCTATTCATGGATTTTATCTCGCACCCCATAGAGTTGCAAGATAAAATCCGTGGCGCTCAGGTACCATAATAGACGAGAATGGGTGCACTTCACACCTATTCCCATCATCACGCTCATTTGAATCTGCCCTAATGAGTCACATTAGAAGAGTAAAATTGTACACCAATATTATCCAGACAGTGCATGGCATATTTATTTTAGACTTAAATTAAAATTTATTTTATACATTAGTAAACCGCCACTTTTTGTTTGAAATTGTACTTTGTATTGCCAGGAGCTCCCACAAATTAATTGCCCCGAAGCCCACACTAATCTTAATCCAGCCCTTTACAGTGTGACTAAACGTGGCATTAACACAAAAAAAATAAAAAATAGCATGAATCAGCTGCTCTGTGTTAATGGACATTATAAGACTAATTGGTAGTTCTTCTATGTCTGCTCTGCTAAGGTGCATTTTCCAACCATGACTGGATAAAGCCATATCTGAATAAAAGACATTTAAATGCAATCCTGCTTTATAATGCTTACTGACAGTTGTAGTGAATCCCAAAAAATAATAAACCTATGTTCCTGTGGGCAAATATTTCACTCTGTAAATTGTATATCAATTTAAATTATATTAGGTTAATAATAGTATCCACTGTACTATGCTTTTAGAAAATTCATGTACATATAGAAACATAGAAAGTGACGGCAGATAAGAGCTATGTGGCCCATTAAGTCTGTCCAGTTGTTTATTTAAACGATACTGACAATAGATCATATTTTATCCTCAATTTATTTTAAGATTTAGGATATATAATTATTACAAGCATGTCTAAACTATTCTATAGTGGTAACCTTAACCACTTTAGATATGAGGTTATTCCACTTATCTATCACCGCTTAAGTGAAATAGTTTTCTAACACATTTCCCCTGAGTCTAGCACCCTCCAGTTTATACGCACGCCCTCATATTCTATTACACCTTCTACTTTACTCACTCTCTCTCTCTCTCTCTCTCTCTCTCTCTCTCTCTCTCTCTCTATAAAAAAAAGCAGGTATGAACGTTGGATTTGGATTTGGATTAAAGAAACCTCTTGTTGAAGTCTGTGAGTGCCTCATTGCTGGACTTTATATATATATATATATATATATATATACGTACACACACACACACACACATGCACACACACATACTCCTATCCTATAAGTGTGTGTGTAATTAAACAACCTAGAAAAGTGGTTTAGATCACCATGTATCCATAGAAATCTATTAAATAGCAATAGTCATTCTACTGACTATGAGACATTTGTAAAAATTACCACTTTAGACAAGGCACAATGAAGTGGAAAATTTACAGATGCTATAGGTTACATAATCAGTACCAAGAATCCTTATCTGCCAAGTAAGATATTGTGACCTAGCTGACGAGGAACTGAATATTTCAAGCCAATTTTCATATTTACATTTCAGGTCTAAACCATCTGTCTGCAAAAATGAATAATACAAAAACGTATGCAAGCCTCATACTGTAAATCAGCTCCATAATTCAAGTTCCAAATAAAGGGAAACGGCTTATATGTCAAATTGTCATTTTCACTGAAAGTTTGCCAAGTTAAAGAAAGCTAATTTAAGAAATCTGTTAATTATATTAGTGCAAGTGTGATATTTTTAAAGACATGAGGTGACCTTCTGTTAATGCCTTTTATCAAGTTCTATAGTGTAGGTTTAAATAGTAGTAATAGTGTTAGTAGTAGTTGACCGTATTCACAGTTAAGAGTGAGTTATGTGCGGACAGATCCGCACCTAACTCACTCTTTCAGCCCCTAACCCGCTTCTCATTTTTAGGTATCTTATGACATAGGGCTACCTTATCTATCCGTGCAATGTCCTTATGGACATTGCCTCTTCCCCCCTCCCACTTCTTTCTAAGCACGCCCCGAGGCAGCATTACACCGACTCTTTCTACTTAAAGTACTCAACACGGACACAATCTACGAACCAAACTGGTCCGTAGATTGCGTAAATGACCTACCACACATACGTAGTAGGACATTTTGGCAAAATACGCCATGAAGAAGCACAAGTTCTTAAGTGTGAATCAGGCACCAGTATTACTAGCAAATAAAATTAATAGTAATACATAACCAACAATTATTTACATTTCATTCAATATTTAATGTTAACATTGATATAATCTGTTTTTTTTTTCCTAAACCACTCAGAATAAAATTACCCCATAAGCCCCAAAAAGAGTCAAGATCGTTTCCATTTCCTTGCACAGGGTAACTTACTCATTACTGTGGCACTTTATTTAACTAAAGGAGACTTTCACGAAAAAATATTTACAAAAATTAACATAAACCACACCCATTATCTTTCTCTCTCAAAACCCAAAAACCAAACCCCACAAAAAGTGTTTGGTAGCCATTTTAGAAATAGCACACATTAGTGAAAACAAGAGGACAAAAACAATTAAGAAATAAATAAACAAAACATAGGGGTAGATCCAGATCTAAGTGCTTCTTCCATTTTATCGCGTAGTGTATTTACGCCAGCATATTTTCTATGCACTCTCCAAGTCACTCTCTTCGCTTGTACGTACTTTGGCCATTTTCTGCTTGCCAAACCCTACCTTAACTTTTCAAAGCGTAACTACTGACCTACGTAAAGTGCCTAAGCACACCCATACTGCACGATTTAAATGCCTCACCCAGCCTCCAAAGTGTAATTACGTGTGTCATATGGATGTCACACCCCTCCGTTCGTAGTTGCGCTGTTGATACTAGGCTGGTACGTACGTGGCATAACATCTGCCGAGCGAATGCGCAGTAAATACTAATGAGTGAATTTACGTCAGCGGCTAGCGCAAAATCGCTCGCATGCGTAATTTAGGATCTGGCCCATAGTTCTTAGCATTGATGTAAAAACCAACTTCAAACAGGGAGAAATTTGCATTCCCCCTCAAAGTTTCAACACCTCCTCAAAACTTATGTTTTTAGGCCATTTTAGAAAGTCAAGTTAGATCCATATAGAAACAATTTTCTGCAAGGCCAGTCTAATTCCCCTTCAAATAATCTCCTTTAAGCACCTTCAAAAGATCAGTGCCTTATAAAAACCATAATCTCTCAAATCAGAACACTTCATTTTGCCCTGAAAAAATTGCTTCTTTTGCAACTTTAAGATTAGTTGCAATTAAATTTCTTAAAGCGTCTTCAGCTTGACACCTAAATACTATAAAAAAAATATGCCCCAGTTCTTGTTCTCTTTATGACCTAATTCTTTAAAAATGTCCTGATGGTACCTTCTATAAAATGACTACCTTAGCAAATATAACTGTAATCCCAAAGCCAAACAGAGACAACACCTTATGCGGAAATTATAGGCCAATATCTTTGTTGATTGTAGATTGTAGATATTTGCAAAGATTATGGCTTTAAAACTGAATCCGCTTCTCCCTTCCCTTATCCATTTAGATCAGACAGGCTTTATCCTAGATCGCCAAGCGCTAGATAACATCTGATGCACGATTGACATTATTCACTCGATAAATTCTCAATGATCCTCAGCTGTTCTGGTCACTCTGGATGCCGAAAAGGCATTTGACCGCATATCCTTGTCCTTTCTACGAGCTGTACTTAATTCAATGGGGTTCTCTGGTCGTTTTTTACAAGGTGCGCTTTATGATTCCCCCACAGATACTGTAACAGTAAATAAAATCATGCCAGCCCCTTTTAATATTCTTAACGGAACTAGACAGCGATGTCACCTTTATCCATTGATTTTTACATTACTTATTGAACCTCTGCCTACGCAGATACGTGGTGACACATCTATATTCGGAGTCTCGCCACACTCATAAAATTTCTTTATATGTAGACGATGTTCTTTTGTCTTTGTTGGAACCGCTTATCTCCCATCCAGCTGTCTTTCAGGCTATTCATAATTATAGCACCGATTCGGGTTATAAAATCAATCAGCATAAAACAGAAATGTTTTACTTTTATCTTTCTGACTCCAAACAACATCAATTGATACATTGTTCCCATTTAAATGGACTCTTAGAAAAATGTAATATCTGGGGATTTTCCTAACAAAAACATATAATCAACTATATAAGGCTAATTATCCACATCTCATTTCTCCAATACAATCAGATTTAGATCGATAGACAGCACTATATATCTCCTGGATAGGACGGATCACTACAATTAAAATGAATATGCTTCCTAGACTATTATATTTCTTTCAGGCCCTTCCAGTCAGGGTCCCTCCCTGTATTCTAAAATCTTTGCAATATCAAATTAGTAAATTTGTGTGGCGTGGGAGACGCCACGGGTACACTTAAAAGTCTTATGTTGCCCGACACGAGGCGGAAGACTGGGCCTTCCTGATATCAAGAGATATTATTTAGCCGCACATTTAGCACAATGTGTCCTCTGATGTTCATCTACTACCATGCGCTTATGGTCATCTATTGAAGCTAACAATATAGGAGTAGTGTTGATGGCTTCCTTATTCTGGCAGCAAAAATCCACTCAGCCCATATCTTACAATAGTTGCCCATTATTTAAATCTATGGGACAGTATTAGATCACAATACAATTTGTCCCCTCTTCCTTGTCCTATTATACTGATTTTTAATAATTTAACTTTCTCTCCGGGGTGCAATATTAGAGAATTGGGCAAAAAAGGGTATTCTATCTTTAAATGACATCACCTTCACCCCGACCTTCCCATTATTTTCAGAGATTAAAGGAAATAGGTCTCCCTCATATTCTATTTTACCAATACCTACAGCTAAGGCATTATCATAATTCCATTAGTCATTTAATTCATTTAATGACTAGGCATTTTAGTGAATTTGAAACTTTATGCAGGAAGCGATCCTCCTTCAAGGGTCTTATATCTGAACTCTATGCCTTGTTAGCTCCAGACACCTCTGATTCTGGTGAATCTTACGAAAAATCGTGGGATAGAGATTTGGGTCAGTCATTGGAACCAGAGGATTGGGAACATATTAGGGAAAGGGTCGCTTCCTCCTCCATATGTGTAAAAATCAAAGAAAATCAATATAAATTATATTATAGATGGTATTTAGTCCCGACAAGGATTGCTAGATTTTCTCCTGGTATCCCTAAAACTTGTTGGAGGGGTTGCTCTGCTTTGGGATCATATATACACATATAGTGGGATTGCGACAGGATCAGAGCTCTTTGGTCCTTAGTAAAAGACTAAGTGCAAATGGTGTCTATGATTAGAGTGAACCCTACAGTCACAATGTTCTAAAACTACACCAAAGTAGTAATCGAACCAAAAAAGTAATTAAATGCCAGTTGTGTTTGGGTCTGGATCATCCACAGTTGCACACACATGGTGATGATGACATATACTTTACCATGGAGCTTATGTTCACCTCTGAAATGACCCCATAACATTTTCAGGCTGTGCTCTTTGCTGTGCTGTAGGTCTTACAAGATAAACCAATGATGACAGTGATGATACCTTTACCTCTTGAATGTCCTGAGGCAGACCTAATACAGTTAAAACATTTGGAGTCAATCCTTTTCCTACTTCTTATTGAGGATTAGCAAAATAACCAGCCCTCCTTACCACACAATGTTCAGATACCAGCCCTCTTCACATACTGTACCCCTGCCATCCCTCTTCCCAGACTCTTACATGACATACTTCCTCCTTACACTTAACATCCATGTTATGCCTCCACACCAACTCACTGAACCCAGATAATAAAATCACAAATCTATGAATTAGCAGCTACACTATTTTGTGAGTGACAGCAATCTCACTCCATGATAGTACTGAATCTGCAGCTAACCACAAGATGTGATTATATATCTTAACATATTAGGGAAAGGGTCGCTTCCTCCTCCATATGTGTAAAAATCAAAGAAAATCAATATAAATTATATTATAGATGGTATTTAGTCCCGACAAGGATTGCTAGATTTTCTCCTGGTATCCCTAAAACTTGTTGGAGGGGTTGCTCTGCTTTGGGATCATATATACACATATAGTGGGATTGTGACAGGATCAGAGCTCTTTGGTCCTTAGTAAAAGACTTCCTCTCCAATTTACTACAAATTTCTATTCCCTTCTCTCCTGAATATTTCCTCTTACCTCAGGGAGTCCCTGAGGCTACCGCTCATCAAAATAAACTTATTTTACATCTATCATCCACAGTTACCTGTCTTATTGCACTGCATTTGCAGAAATCATATATCCCTACCTTCCGTGACGTCATGGAGAAGCTATGGTATGTCTATAGAATGGAATATATGCATTCTTAAAAATATCTCCAAATCTTTCAGTAAGGTATGGGTTCCTTTGGCATCTCATTTTTGAAAACCTATCTCCCTATATATTATTGACTGTCCTGGGAATATTTTCTCTTTCTTTCTTTCTTTCTTTCTTTCTTTCTTTCTTTCTTTCTTTCTTTCCTTCTCTCCTTTACTCTATAATTTTATTCCTTTGTTACTTCCCTTCCTTATCTTTTTTTCTTTTTCTATTCTCACTCTTGGTCCATCTAACTGCTGACCTTTCCTTCTGCTATTCTGTTTGTTCCCTCGTCTTTAATAGCTCTCCTTTGGGACAGTTGACCACCTGTCCCTCCTCCTTCTTCTTCTTCTTCTTCTTCTTAAAATAACTCCAGGTGACTGGCAATATGAATGAAACCAAGAAAACTCTATACACATTTGTGAAATCTTTTAATTTGTCTACCATAAAGCAAGTTATGTGTATCTCTACTTCTTTTATCTGCTAGTTGTATTTTTCTGTACTATGTCATTGCCTGGATGAGAAATAAAACATTAAAAAAACAAAAAACTTAAGGGGGGTTGACCAACCCCATCGTATGCTGTTCTCTCAGATCTCAGTTTCACTTTAAAAGTTGTCTTTCCATTATAGATTCCAAATTCATTTAAACACGCCTTTATCGGTTTTACTTGACCATATGTACACAAGAAGGCCACTAAATCCATGTCCATGAATGGATTAAAGAAATGCACAGATATAATCTTGTCAGTAGAAAAGAACAAAGAAACCATTTTAACTCCAGACAAAACAGGGTCTTTCACCACATCACGTAACTTTTCTTAAAGATCAGGACAGGACTCATCTGTATGGAAAGTAACATTAAATAGTACTGTTTTTTGAAAATCCTTGATACAAAATATCTTATTGCCTTACCTGGCATTTATCATACATGATAGTCTTCACAAAGAATTTCAGATCAAAATTTCCTCTTCTTTCCTCAACAAAATGAACCAAAATACAGCAAGTAAACAACAAATTGAGTTAAATTTTTGCCTTCCCAAACTCTTAACTCAGACATACTCAGCTACACTATTTTGTGAGTGACAGCAATCTCACTCCATGATAGTACTGAATCTGCAGCTAACCACAAGATGTGATTATATATCTTGTCTGTATAGCTTAAGTAACACGCCCAGTCTCCAGCCTTAATGTCATAATTGAATTGCTTTTTGGAGTTTTAATAGTAAAGTTTCAAAGGTTTCTAATTTTTGTGTCAATGTAGTAATTCATAATCAGACATGTTAAACCTGAAGGTTTTTTTGTCTATAAAATGTCATTTATTTTTATATAGTTAAAATATTTGTTTTTAACCTTAGAAACATAGACAGTGTTATGGATACCTTACACAAATCCCTCATACTCTGTCCTTCACTATACCCACATCTCATATGTAAAATCACTGATAGTCAGACCAATTCACAGATCACAATCTTTCCTGACATGATACCAACCTCATATATGTACAGTTTCTTATACCCAGCACCATACATATCATATCACAATTTGCCATGACACTATACAACCTCATATATGTACTGTCACTGATACCCTGCACATTACATATATTCGGTTCGCATTCAGGTTTGCATTTATGTGCCAAGGGCGTCTAATTACGAACGTGTCTGCATAACCGCGCCTCCTCTTTTAAATGCCTCCCTCCACCCAATCTTCATATCTAACATGTTAGTTATTCATGGCATGCCCCTTTCGGCGTAAGTAACTGAGAACCTAGAGACTTTAGGCACGTACATTTGAATCATGGCATTTGCATTCCCAAGTCCAGCATAAATAGCGTAATAGCATAAAAGATACTATGCATGCACAGTATACACCTTCCTAAAAATACGCACCTAAAAACACAAAAATTCTTAAGTGTGAATCAGGTCCTAAGAGAGGAATGTTACTCCTGGGCTAAACCATGTTGATTTCAGGGGAGTCATATTTTATCTGTTGCAAACAGTATTAGAGTTGTAAAAGTAAAGCTGGTCAGTATCTATGTAAGCAATTCAAAGATACAGTATATCATTGCACGCAATAATTATGATTAACTTGACAACAACATGGTTTTTTCCAGGAGTAACTTTCCTCTCTTAGGGCCTGATCCAGACCTACACCGATGGGCTGTGCTTACTAAAGCACAGCGTATCGGCGTATAATTTCCCCCACACTCCCCCTGTGCGGGCGTATGGCCCCTTCCTTACGCAGGCTGAAGGCCACCCTAACTTCAGCCAGCGTAAGGAAGGGGCCATATGCTCGCACAGGATCGTATGGCCGCCTAGCCAGCCCTTCCACCCTCATTAAACTATCTCCCCCCGCCCACCTACACTAACCTGAACGTAGGGACGCAACCGGAAACTACATCCCCTTAGGAGCTGCCTTCTGTACAGAATGGATGTCAATATGATGTTCTCCATATTGGGTTCCAGTCTCTGGATGCTCTCTGTATTGGGTGGTGGTGACCAGGATTTTCTCTGTATTGGGTGGTGGTCACTGGGATACTGGACCTGATTCGCACTTAAGAATCTTCTTAAAATAAGAACTTAAAGTCACTCCTGAGCTAAACCATGTTGATTGCAGGGGAGTCATATTTCATCTGTTGCAAACAGTACTAGTGTTGAGAGGTGATATTTCCCAGCCAAAGTCTAAATAACAGTAAAGCTGGTCAGTATCAGTATCTGTTTTCAGTAAGCAATTTAAAGATGTATTCCTGCACGTAAAGAATACAGATAACTTGACTCCCCCCGAAAACAACATGGTTTTGCCCAGGAGTGACTTTAAGTTCTTATTTTAAGAAGATTCTTAAGTGTGAATCAGGTCCTTAATTTCAAGCTCCTTCTTAAGTCTGGATCCAGCCCTATATCTTTGGGTTGTTTTATAGTATGTTTTTAATCTGCATAATGTTACTTCTCAACTGAATTAAAATACTATTTTCCTCCACAACTAATTGCAAGGTTTTTTTTTACTTTTAATCTAAATAGCAACATGACATTCATTCCTTGCATTTACAAATGTTCATTTTATTTCAAGCACTTGTACTCCAATTCAAACATTTCTTTTTCATGTTGCTTGTATTTAATGCAGAAATGTTACAAGCATATCAATATAGTCTAAAAATACAGTTCTTCCTTTTGTCACATCAAAAAAGAGAAAAGTCTTTTACCCTGAGATTTGCAGGATGAAGCTTTTAGGCTTGCTTCCAGGAAGACATAGACACAGAATTGAGTACAAGTCAGGTTGCTTTTGTTCACAACCTTTGTGATCTGTATACTAAGAGCAAGAAATTCTAACAAGCTCCCTCAAAGCTAATGCTAAATTGTTTGATCCCCACACAAGACTGACATTTGCAAATTAAAGGTTGATTTGCTAGTGGCTTTCCTACCAAAATGTTTGTAGTTTTTATCAAAGACTTAACCATTTTTCAAGATACAATATTAAATGTTTTCTAATCTAAAGATAAGTTCATTACATTAAGATTTCTATGTGGAACAGAACATATTAATTGCTCTAAAATTGTATTTTCTCATGTATTACATAAAAAATTGTATTTTCAGTATTACTGTACATTACAGACATTGGGTTAGACCCAGAACTCCGCTTGCAATCAGTTTACTAGCGTAGCGTATTTTTGCATGCGCACCTTCTAAGCACTATCCTAGGCACACCCCTTTAATCTACATACTTTGACCGATTTCCACTTTTCAAACCCTACCTTAACTTTTGGCTGCGTAACCGTTCTCGTCCGCACACGTACAGATAGGCAACGTGGATTTACGCTGCTAAGCAAGTCCATACAATTTAAATAAAAACCCCCGCCTACATTGTGTAATTTAGGTGTACTTTTGACTCACGTAAATATGGCACACCCCCCACGTACAAATTTATGCAACTAATATGTGAATGGCACATACGCTCAGAGTTACGTTACGTTACGTAGCGTATCATCTGTCGTGCGCATGTGCAGTACATACAAAATCGCGATTTTACGTGTCTGCCAGGCCTAAATTTGCACGGAAGCGTTGTTCTGTATCTGCCCCATTTTCCTTATAAGTTGAACTCCATAGCTGATGAGTTATTGTTGTAATTATGTATTGTTGTAAGTTTTTTTTGACAGACAGACAGACTGACTGACTGACTGACTGACTCTTTTTCCCAACATATAGACTGTTACATAATAGAGAAGAAAACTTAGAACGATGGGATAGTTCAAGGAAAACTGCGTCTGTTAATCACTTGGGGCACTGATTTCTAATGCAGCATTTAATGTAAAATAGAATGTAAGTGCTTATATGTGTTTGTATATCTGAACAAACTCTTTGGGAAATGTAATAAATATTGCATTAGAGATATGGTTAAAGCTTCTCACTGGCAACAACATATAGTGTATTATAGGAAAATTGGTAATGAAGGTAGATATACAGCACTACATTTGTCAACTGAACTATAAAGCAAACAAAAAAACAATAAAATAAAAATAACTTTTAATGTTTATATTTTATGCAGTACTTTTTAATCAGTCTAGTAATGGTTACCCTAAATGATATTGGGCTCTGTCTATATACATCATATAAATATAGTGGTCCAGGCTCGCTTATCATCGCAGCGAGCCTGGACACTTCCCTCCCCAAATTTATAAAAAAAGCCCCAGCGTTACGCAGGCTCCCGATGTCCTGCGAGTGAAGATGCAGTATCGTCAGCGCTTCATTCGTATATGAAGCTCCGACGATACTGTTAAAATGCTGCACATGCGCCTTACGCTCTCGACTGAAGCACCAATGAAAACAGAAGATTCAGACATACATATATATATATATATATATATATATATATATGTAGGCAAATTGGATTGAGGGCACTCAGAGACTTCAGAAAACAGACAACAAGACACCGGGAATCCGACGTTTCAAGCCTTTATGTATAGCTTTTCATCAGGGAATACATTTGTACATGTCTCTGAGTGCCCTCACTCCAATTTGCCTGTATACAGCGGATGCATTCCGTTATGAGGATTAGCACCTGAGCCACTACTGAAATGGTATCTGTTTTTACTTGAGTGCCGGTTATCACGCTTTGTATATAAATATATATATTCATTTTATATATATACATCTGAATCTCCTCTTTTCATTGGTGCTTCAGTGGATCAAAGGGGGGGAAACATTGGTGATTCAGGGAGATCGCAAAGAATAAAAAAAAAAGCATTCAGGAATCAGCTTGATTCCTGTCACTTACTCCTCTCTGGACCAATCAGGGGCGGAGTAAAGCTGTCTATCGCAGGGATCTCCCTGCGGACAGCTCCTAATGCCAGCCTGAGCGTTAGGTTTACATGGGGAGCGGAGTGAGATATTCTGCTTCCCCACTGCATGAATATGCGTAGAAGCCGGAGCCCATTCATATGAATGGCCCGGCGATGCGGTAAGAAAGAGTCCTGCATCGTCATGGAAACTATAGTTTCCACTGGCGATGCAAGGTTTATAAATATTGAAAACATAAATTTGCAGCGATAGTGCTAGTTTTCTGTTAAAAACTGCCACTATGAAGTGTGTAAATAGAGCCCATTATCTGAAAATCACTGGGACATGATAAAAACTTCTTTTTAGTTATAATTGTCATTGCCCTCTTTTCCCGAGATCTAAGTAACAAAAAGTCTCTTACCGCTTTCTCCCCATTCTGGGTACAGTAACTAAGCAGCCCC
>WWET01002762.1:62293-75984 GCA_011038615.1 Limnodynastes dumerilii | reverse complement strand
CCCCCCCCCCCCCCCTCCTTCCTTTTGCCCAGTTCTCTAACTCCATACTTTCTCTTCAGTTATCTCAGTCTTCCCCTCCTTGCAGATAGCTGGGGCAGCACAGTGGCAGCTCAGTGATTAGCAGCACTGAGGTCATGAGTTTGATTCACAAATGAGGCTCTATCTGTGTGGAGTTTGTATGTTCTCTGCCTGGGTCTCCTCCATATGCTTTGGTTTCCTCCAACCTACTTGCTGGTAGGTTCATTGACAAAATTAACCTAGTGTGTGTGTTAGGGAGTTTAGGATTCAGACTTTAGAAGGAGCTTGAAGTTAAGAGAGCAAAACCATGTTGATTTCAGGGTTAGTCAAGTTAATTGTATTCTTTGCATGCAGGGATATATCTTTAAATTGTTTACTGCACACAGATACTGACCAGCGTTACTATTACACTGTTATTTGGACTTGGACTGGTAATCATCATCTTTCAACTCTAATACAGGGTTGTCGACTCTCCTGAAATATGCATGAGACTCCCGAAATTTGGGCCATTCTCCCAGTATCCTGGGAGAGCCGGCAAATCTCCTGCATGCCCCGACACCCAAACAATCACGCATGTAATCCATATGGATGGGTGGGACTTGATGATGTCATCAAGTCCCGCCTATCCCTTTAACACCTGAGATCACAAGGGTGGTTGACAGGGGGTGGGCTTAATGACACAATTTGCATAAATCACATTATTAAGCCCTGCCCCCTCACAGTAATCTATGGCTTCCCTCCGGGTTCTCAGCTTTCAAAAGTCGGCAACCCTGCTCTAATACTGTTTTCAGCAGATGAAATATGACTCCCCCTGCAATCAACATGGTTTAGCCAAGGAGTAACTTTCCTCTCTTATTTTCAATCTCTGAATCAGTTCCTTAGGCTCCATCGAGGCAGGGACTCATGCGAATGTCAAATACTTTTTGTAGAGTGCTGCGGAAAAGTTGTGGTACATAATAAACATTAATGATAATAACTGATATCACTCGCTAGTGGAGGAAACAGAGAGATTCTGTTTTCTACAAGGAATGCTTTGATCTTTATGTGAAGAAGGATAGAGCTATGGACAACATGAAACAGACAAATTATCAATCCTGAGGAACATTCAGCCAAAAAAAGAATTGTTACAAAGCAAGAGCTGTTATCTATCTGATTTATTTAAGCAACTATGTATCAACTGGGTTACACTGACTGAGATTTTGCAAAAAAACATTGAATTAGTGTATAACAGAATGGACTTTGGGCTCTTGGACTGAGCATACTTATCTATTTCTTACAATTACCAGATACTCTGTCTGATATTTAATATATCTTTATTTGTATACATTAAAGAACAGAAATAATAAATAAACTAGATTTTTGTTATATTTACAATACTGTCTTCTAATAAAATAAAAATAACCACAAAATCTAATGAATAGAACATTGCAATGTGCTGTGGTCACATTTGATCTGGACAATATATGTATTTAGCTATAAAGCTATTATTACAGTGACATCCATTCATTATTTGCATATGCACAAATACAATTAGACAAAACTGGCATAGAATTCTATCTGCCTCAATTGGCTAGGCCTTTAATCTACACTCCAAACAGGACAATTCCAGCGATGAAAACCTAAATTGTAAAAATAAAAAGTTCCTTAATATCATTTACTTTTATGCTTTAAAAACACAAATCAGTGAATGGATCTTTAACCAGTGTGTTAATGGGTGTAAGAATTACATTATTAGATTGTATTTTTAATTAATTACAATAGATTGAAAAGGCTCAAGTAAATGCAGAAATATCAAAATGATATTGTTGTGTAGCCTACAAGCTTTTGGGCCGTATCCAGACTTAATATTAGATTCTGTATGCTAGTCATCTCTATGGAGACTAGTGTATGGAATTTGTAATCCACAACACTGCATGCAGGATAGTAGGGCGCCCCCCCCTACTTTGCTACTTGTGGATGGTGGATCCATGCACAGGCGTCTGTGTTCCGATGCAGGAATACTGGTACTGCGCATACGCTGACTTCCATACCTAGACAACGGAAGTCAGTTGATTTTCTTAGCTGTCAATCTGGGTATGCAGTTCCCGGTTAGAAAATCTCTATTTTGAAAGTTTGTATTTTGACCACTAAATTGCGAATTTTCTCTATTTCGAATGTTCGCTGTTTCGAATTTTCTCTATTTCTACCGTTCCCTATTTCGAATGCAATAGGTTACGAAACATGCACATTTCAAATATATTTCTATTTCTAATGTTCCATTTTCGAATGTTCTCTATTGCTACTATTCTCAATTTCTACAAATTCAATTTCATAAAGCTCCCTATTCAGAATATGCTTCTATTTGGAAAGTTTTATTTTCAAATGCTCTCTATAGCTATTCTTTTCACTTTCAATCTAATCTATTTCTACATTTCTCTTTTTTAAGTTTGTTTCTATTTTTAATGTTGTCATAAATAAATCAATAAATAAAAAAATAAATATAATAAACAATAATATAATAAATAATCAATAAATAACAATAATCAAATCTAATAAATAAATATTAATAATAATGATAAAAAATAATAACAAGTAATAAATAACAATAATATAATCTAATAAATACATAATAATAAATAAATATAATACATTGATTATGATGATGATAATAATAATAAATAAATAATAAATATAATACATAAATACAAATATTAGTAATATTAGTAATAATAATAACAATGATAAATAAATATAATAAATACAAATAATACATAAATAATAGTATAAAAATATTAATAAATATATATATAAATGATATACATTTAGCGAACATTTAGTGAAAATTTTGCATATTTGCTAATGCAACAGTCCCGCCCACAACGGACATTTTAGAATCGAAAATGGCATGCGTGGAAAGGTTTACCAAGTTGGAGTTGCTGATCCTGGTCCATAAAATGGACCAGCTGGGGCCAGTACAGCACTCCAGTTTGGAGAAGCGCCAGGCGTACCTTTCCGGGAAGCAAAAAATTCGCAGGAAAATGGGCCACCGCCGCCGCCTGGGCTAGCTGCAACCTGCAAAACTTGCCAGGCTGCGGAGGACCATAAGAAGTAAGTGTACCTATCTATCTATCTATCTATCTATCTATCTATCTATCTATCTATCTATCTATCTATCTATCTATCTATCTATCTCTGTAGTGTATATACCATGTATGTAATCAATTATTAGTTTTATTTATTTATTTCTTATTTTATTATTTTAGAAAATGTATAGGTATTTATATTATTTATAATTTATATTATATAATATATTTATAAAATTATTTTATTATTAATTAATAATAATAAATTAATGTTAATTATTAATAATTAGTCATTATTATTACTTATTATTATAAATATTTATTTTGTTATTTTATAATGTTTTTATTTATCAATAATACATTATTATTATTGATTATTATAATTAAAAATGTACTGTTTATTTACGTAATATTTATTTTTTATTTATAAATAAATAATTAATTTGTATTCATTATTATTATTATTTTATTTATTTTTGAATTTTATTTATTTATTTATTTTAGGAGCTATCCAGATAAGGAGAGGAGGACCTCCTCCGTCATCTCCCTCTTCCTCCTCCTCTTCTTCTGCTGGATCCTCAGCCTCTCCTGACCCCCTCAATATTCCCCATTATGTTCCTCCAGCCCCCCCTCAGTATTCCCCATAATGTGCATTAATACACTCAAATTAAAGGTTAAATTACATTAAAGAAAATGAAATTAATTGAAATAAAATAAAATGAAATTAAAGCTGAAAGCAAAAAGCTCTAATTAAAGCTGAAAGCACTCACTCCCTCCCTTCATATGGAAGTATAGTCAATCCCTGTCAAGAATCAAAAGTTAACGTGTTGCGTCTGCCGTTTGCTAAAATTTCACAGAAAATCGCTTTGCGGCTGTTTCGTTATGCGAACGTTTCGAAAACAGATTTTTCGCAAAAAAATAGCATTGTACTTAGATTTTCGAAATTGATGCTTATTCTAGTTTGGTCTGTATCGAAATGTACACTATTCTAAATTAAGTTGTATTCGAAATATAGACTTTAGAATTAGAATGGTTATAATTTCAGACTAATATAAATAGAAATATGTAGGTGTATACATTTTTTTAATTTTAGCATTTCGAATTTCGGATTTTCTTTGCACAGTACCACAACAATCAATCTGGCCCTTTACCGTTCATAGTTGTTGAATATAATCCAATAAAAAATATATGTATTCTGTAGTCTAAAATCTTTTAACAAATAGTTACTCTTGCACATACAGAGCATCATGGAAGTAAATGACAAAATTGTGCTGAAGACTGTTATCACCTCAAAATAGGGTTGTTTCAAGGAGCTGCAAACACAAACAATGCTTAGTCCACTGTTTCAGATTGTTATAATCTGCAGACTAGATATTTTCCATGTTTGTGGCTGCTCTGAGAAGATAAAACACAAACACATAAAATAAAATCAGACAGTACTGTGCAAATCCCTCTCAGGGTCCCCCACAGGGCTGAATCAAGTATGAATAATGAGAGGATACTTACGCATGGTGAATGCAACCTTGCTCATTGTCACATGCACATGGCTGTTTCCCAAACAATAAATGCAAAGCGGAAGTGGCTCTGATGGTGGGGTGTTACTGCCCACTGTACGTACCTGTAGTACGCATGCTGGGTGGGGAAACCCATGCTAGTCATACAGTAAGAGCTTAACTAAGCCCCTATGTACAATGTAGTATTACACACCCACCCCATTTTATGTGGAAATGGAACATTCTCAATGGTCAGTTGAGGAGGCTAAGAAGGAATTGTTTAAAGAAAGATTACTCTGCTCAAAAAGAAGATTTTAAACAAAGAATTATAGAAAGGTATTATGATCTGTTTGAAAGTCATTAATAAACCACAAACATTTTGAGAGAAATGACCTTATTAGACAAAAGGAGAAGAAATCAAACTTGAGTTAAAAATACATTTTGTTTAATAGTGGCTAAAACAAGCATGCATGCAAAGACTACAGTTAACTTGACTACTCCTGCAATCAACATGGTTTAGCCCAGGAGTAACTAATTTCAAGCACTTACTTAAGTCTGGATCCAGCCCTATGACACTAAAGTGACCTTAGTACTTTATCAGCGTTGTGCTACTTTTGAGCTTCTCTTCCAGCAGCTACAGTCAAACAGCGGTGCAGTCAGTTACAAAGACACATATGAAAGTTAAGAAAAATGGTAAACTGCTCTTCGATGTATATAAAAGTTGCTTGGTAGGGGGAAGAATTTTCTTTCAAAGATTCCTCTGTTTAGAAGAGTGTTGTGATATGGAAATTCAATGTATCCTCATAGGATGATAAAATCATATGACATGTAGAAAAGAAATATAGAAATAAAAGGTTAAAATTAATTTTTACAAAATTTAAAAAAAGGATACATTGTTAAAACTTAAGCAAAAAACAGAAAGGGAAGAGAACCGCAGGTGTAAAGGAACTCAGCTGTGTGGGAGGGTATTCTGCTAAACACTCCTATACACAAACAAGACAAAAATCGCACAAAAGTGCTAACCACAGCTAAAGAGTTATTTAGTAATATGACAAAATATGAATTCACTATATTCAATAAGCCGGCAGCCAAGTGAATTTATATATATCAAATTATAAACTATTTTATTGTTGCACACTACACAATTTAGACATAAAAAATTTTTTGTGTCTGCAGAGACTGCTTAGTGTCTTTTGCAACATAGTTGCTAACTTGGATAAACATTTTTCAATGAACACCAGCTGGCAATAAGGAGTATATATTTCCAACAATAAATCAGTAACTTTTAGTGTGTTCAGCAGCTCAAACATTTGAGGACCAAAGATTATATATCCCAAGTACTCAGTAGTATTGTGATTCTATTGATACAAATACATTTTATGCATATATGTATTTATATTCTTGCTGGGGTTTTTTAAGTATATTTTTTTATGTCTAAATTGTGTAGTGTGCAACAATAAAATAGTTTATAATTTTATATATATAAATTCACTTGGCTGCCGGCTTATTGAATATAGTGAATTCATATTTTGGCATATTACTAATGAACTCTTTTGCTGTGGTTAGCACTTTTGTGCGATTTTTGCAGTGTTATTATAGAACCATTAAACACTCATCTGGTTAGTGAATTATGAATTATGAATTATAGTGGGGGAGCCGCCGACATCGGTGCTACAGGTGATTCATCTTGACAGGCTCCCACGAGGTCACTGACAACAGAGACAGGAGTATTGAAGATCTCTCCACGTGTGCTGCGTGTTTACAGCCTCCCGTACCACTATATTTACTGCTGAAGGAGTCATATATGCTCCACTTCTAACACCAGGAGGTGTGACGGTAACGCTTTCTATTCAGTACTTATAACTCTGCAACAATTTTTATGCTTCTATTGGTTATTGTACTGATGCAAGCCATATAAGTGGCATGAAGGCTGTTATTGACTATGTGGGATTATCGTCGTTTTAAGCATCAGTCATACTCACTGTGTCTGTTTTCTATCAGCGTATTTTTTATTAGCAATCCTATATATACTTCTGCTGGTACTGATATACCAGTGTGTCAAGTGTGCAATATATTTCACTGTATTATAAATCTTCCAGAATGCATGCTTAAACATCTTGGAGACTGAGTCTATGAAACATAACCATCACAGTGCTGTGCAAATACTTATCTATTGCTCCTTGGAAAGTTTTATGTTTTTGTTTTTTGTTTTTTACAAAGAGCGTATAAAAATGAAAGACTGCTTTGATGAGAAGACATTCTCCTGATATGTTATTGATTTATATGAAGCTCAATATTGATGAGCTTTAACCTAATCTATAGAGTCTACATTTATTGATTACTTCAGTTGTGGTCATATTTTTTTGATGTTGATACAGAATCTGTGCTTTTGAATTATATTTGGATACTAGTTAGCATATTTGCACATATATTTGTGTATGTATTTATACATTGTTATTGGTAATATTTGGTGCATTTATAATACATTTTTCTGATATACTCCAAGCGCTTCCATTTTTTTCTGTTTCTGTTTATTATTAGGGTTTGGTCAACACTGGTTTAAGCAGCTGGAGTAATATCAGATTTCCTCCCATCCCCTTCACCTATCTCAAAGCGCAGTTTCCTATCTATTTATATATATCTGATATTAAACCACTGTCTTGTTTGCCTGCTAAATCCTAAACTACGTACGCAAGCGATTTTACGCTAGCTGCTAATGTAAAATCGCCCATTAGTATTTACTGCACATGCGCGGGAGATGTTACGCCACGTAACTCTGAACGTACGTACCAGCCACGTATCAACAGCGTAACTACGGACGAAGGGACGTGACATCCATGCGACACCCGTAATTACGCTTCGAGGGAGGGGTGAGGCATTTAAATAATGCAGTATGGGCGTGCTCAGGTACTTATGCGCGTGAAGCCTTTACGTATGTCAGTAATTACGCTGTGTAAATTTAATGTAGGGTTTGGCAAGCGCAAAACGGCCAAAGTACGTGCAAGCGAGGGGACTGCCTAGAAAATACGCTATGCGATGAAATGTAACAAGCTCTTGGGTCTGGATCTACCCCTATAACACCATCTTCTCTGTGGGGCCCTTTCAGGCATAGTAAAGCACCAGCGCTGGTAATATCACCAATTTCTCCAGGTGTGAGCTCTGAGTTTCCAAAATCCACCGTTACCACCATTCTGTATATAGACTCCGAGGGGATTATTCGATACAGTATGTCAAATGTCTGACATTGCTGCAGAAGGAGCTCCCCCGGGGATCACAGATTTGTAAAGTTGATTAAATATGTGAGTTCCAGCCTGTAGAATCATCACGATCGTCTGTATGGAATTTATATATTATGTAAACAGTCCTCGGGTCACAAGTGGACGGGGTTTGCAGTATTAGGCAGAAAGTGTCACAGCTGGGTCACAAGCAAGGGTGCAGACGTGTAGATAGGGGGGCGACTTGTGCCATGACCCGCCATCCCTGGAAGCACAAGATGCTGACCGTTCCATGCATGGGTCAACAGAAGGCATAGTGACGTGATCGCCCCCCCCTTTTAGATCATAGTTGTCAACTCTCCCTGAATATTAGGGAGACTCCCTGAAGAGCGGGTGATCTCCCTGACTCCCTGAAGTGTTTGACAATCTCCCTGATGCTGATTCAGTTCTAGAATCAAATGGCCTCCTATTTCCCTGTATAGATAGAGATGAGATATGAGATAGATAGATAGATAGATAGATAGATAGATAGATAGATAGATAGATAGATAGATAGATAGAGCGCTTTTTTTTGTAAGAACTCACATCAACTCACGCACGACCACATGACCAATCACTAGCCGAGCAGTGCCACCATAACCAGCATGGACAAAGTACATATGCATCGGACTCGACACATAAGCCATATACACCATTTTAATGATTTTGCCCAGGGACTTTAAAGTCTAGATCTGGAACAAAACTTTTAAAACTTGGAAAACCCGTCAAAAAAAGGTGCTGGAACTCCATTCCTGTGCATTCTATGACAAAAAAGCACTAGATAGATAGATAGATAGATAGATAGATAGATAGATAGATAGATAGATAGATAGATAGATATGAAACAGATAAAATAATAAAGCTTACCTTCAACAGCTGGTTCAGTAGCCCAAACTGCCCAGTGGATAAGACGGCACTGTTTATATGTCAATTTGGGATTCTGTTTTTCATGTATTTATTTAGGAGTTAGGACACTCCTTGGAGCTTTTATCTGCTGCTATAATTGAATTTTTAAGCATGGTTTTATAAAGGTTTTATTATTTTACACAAACACATACTGCATGTCTGTTTCACCACAACCATTATTGGCAATAATGAGACAGGTAATGTTTATGTGTCTATCACTGCAGTGCTTCTGTTTAAAGCAAGGCTGTTTTAGTCAGCACAAATAAAACCCTGTACTTAAGCACAATGGGGCAGATCCTGAACTACGCATTTCCGCGAATTTACGTGTGGCAGACACGTAAATTCGCAGATTTGAACGAACTGCGCATGCGCACCGCAGAAAATACGCACATTCGCGTAGCGTATTTTCAAACATAAGGATAATTCACGTATTGCGAACGTAAGTAATTACGTGTGGGCGTGCCAAAATTACGTTAGCGACGAATACGTGCGAATTACGTGAAGTAGGCGGGGGGGGGTATTTAAAGTGTACAGTATGGGCGTGCTAAGCTGCGTACGTTCGCGTAGTCTGTACGCACGTTAGCGGACGTATGCTGTTACGTTTGGAAAAGTTAAGGTAGGGTTTGGGTAGCGTATTTTAACAAAATACGGCCGTGCAGGGGGTGTGTTAAGGGTAGCGTAGCGAATTTACGTACGCGAAAATTCGCTACGCGAACAAACGTACAGCAAACGTTGTTCAGGATCTACCCCAATGACTATTTGTAAATTGAAATGAACATATTATGATTTTTATAAATACGGTAGCAGCACATTGCTCATGTATAGTAACATTTTTTAGAGGTTTATTTATTTATTGCTATTTTGTAAAGAAAAATAATGAATTGTGTATAATTAGCTTAAAATATAGAAGCTATATTTAAAAACATTTAAAAGAAGGCAATAAAAAAAAAAATACAAGTAATGTGTAACCTGCTGCAACACACCTCAGCCTATTTGCCTGTATGTTACCATTTGCATATTTTAAAGCAGAACGGGCCTAATCCAAAGCTACGATGGTACACTGAGCGTTCTAACGTATTACCGCCGGGCAGCGTAGGGCTGGATCAGCCCCAATATATCTACTGTGCTGTCAGTTCAGAGTGCCCACACATGAACAGAGCAGTCAAAAAAATTATGTTCTACCACCTTTAAAGGTCTATCTGTAATCATATGATAAAAAATGTAGTGCTGCTTATTATTATCAATACAGCCATCCATAGCTTAAAGAGACACAACCAGGTTTCAGGTTTATCTCCGTTACAGTTTCCTGGATATCAAAAGCTGTACTGCCCTTCCCTTCTTAACTCCCCCCCCCCCCTTATTCCTCCCTTAGTCCTCATTTCTAGTAGTAAGGGATGACAAATGTAAGATGACGCAAAGTTTACATTAGGACATATGCTAAAGAATGCAAAAGAATTTTATGCAAACATATAGCACTATACATATCTCTTTCATGTAAAAAAATTACATTCCACAAAGCATGTAAATAATGCTGGCTCATGTCGACTATTAATTTTAGTAGAGCTGCTAAAGTTTTATTAGTAAGTCATTATAGGCTCTTTCAAGAGTTTGTCCCTACTTTAATATGTTAAAATTGCATACTACAAATTAAATGTCTTTTTCATTCATATATTTACTATCATACTTGATTTATTGAAACATTTCCCAATTAAGTGTCTTGTTTAATCATTTTCTTGATTAAATGCAATCAACTTGTAAAGTTCTAAATAGAGATCAAAGAAGGGATTTGGAAATGATGCCAGCTGTTTCTAATTGCATTCACATTAATATATTTTGTAGAATCTAGTTAACTTTTAAACTTTTAAACAACTATTTTGAAAACCATTTTAAGGCCTCCATTTAGGTCTGTGACAGCTTAGAGTGTATATCTTTCCAGTTATTTTTAATACAGTACATTGTTACCAGAGATGAGCAGTTTGGATTCCTTGAAATCCAAAAGATTCAAATTTTGAGGTTTCCGATTCAAACCGAGCCATGTCTCAGTTCCTCCCACCAAATTCAATCTGTAATCGAGGCAAAACACCATTTTCACAAAAAATGTGGATCTTCCGAGCCTTGTACTTCTTGCTTCCTGTCTCTGACAGGAAGTATCACATGACTTTGATCACCCATTCATGGAGGACTGAACATAGAGGCAGGCCTGTAGAGGCTTTTATTTATTTAGTTATTTTTTTAAACAACTACAACTTTATGGGCTGAGTGGAAAAAACTAAACAGAATGCCTGGGATAAGTGATATCAGGGGAGCAACTATAGTGGCTGCTAGAGGTGCAGTTGCTATGGGGCAACCACCCCCCCTGCACTCACCTTTAATTCGATCCACCTCATTAACAGCTCCCCTGCAGCCCTGCTGAAGAAACAGTCCTCACATGCCATTGCTGGAGCTACACACAAGGTAAGAAAGATCATAGCTAGACTGTCATAGACCCAGTGGCACACCCATAGGGAGGGGTTTCTGGTAGCCGGGAAACATCTCCAAATGATTATTAAATAAAAAAGAAAGAACAAAACATTAATTTGAAAAGGGGACATGGGGCCTGATCCAGACCTACGCCGATGCGCTGTGCTTACTAAAGCACAGCGTATCGGCGTCCACTCTCCCCGACACTCCCCCTGTGCGGGCATATTTCCCATTGCTTACGCCGGCTGAAGGCTACCCTAACTTCAGCCGGCGTAAGCAATGGGTAATACGCTCGCACATGAGCATACTACCGCTAAGCCCTTCCTCCCTCCCTCATTATATTACCTTCCCCCGCCCACCTTCACTAACCTTAATGTAGGGACGCTAGGGGGACGTCTGCCCGGCGCAGATCGGCTTTTCAGCCAATCTTACGCTTACGTAGGTCTGGATCAGGCCCATGGTGTCACAGATACAGTGAAAAGGGGCATGGCTATATTGGCTTGTTGGCTAGACAGACATAGAAGAGGATTCCAATGACAGGGCAGTTATCATAACAAGGGAGAAAGTTTTGCCAAATGTTTTACATGAAGTGACAGCGTGAGGGTTCCATGTATCCATCAGTGTCTCACACACAGACAGAGGTTCCCAAAGTCATGCACATAGGCAGGGCCTGATCAGCCAAAATTGTGACAAGGCTGCAGCCTATGGCGCCAGACTCCATTGAGATGTGTGTATGTGAGAAACAGAGAGAGATAGAGGGGCAGTTATGTGTATGTGTGTGTGTGAGAGAGACAGAGAGAGAGAGAGAGAGAGAGACAGTTATGTGTATGTGGCTGCAGCATAGGGCGTCAGACTCCAGCAGGGGTGTAGAGATGTGTGTATGTGAGAGAGAGAGAGAGATAGAGGGGTGGGTGTGTGTGAGAGAGAGAGAGAGAGAGAGAGAGAGAGAGAGAGAGAGAGAGACAGTTATGTGTATGTGTGTGTGTGAGAGAGAGAGAGATAGTTATGTGTATGTGAGAGAGAGAGACAAGCAGTTATATGTATGTAAGAGAGGGTGAGAGAGAGAAAGAGAGAGAGAGAGAGAGAGAGAGAGAGAGACAGAGAGAGACAGAAAAAGCAGTTAAGTCTGTGTGTGTGAAAGAGAGAGAAGGGGGCAGTTGTGTGTCCGCAGCACCATACAAAATACAAATGAAATAAAAATGATCAAGGGCCAGATTTACTAAGCTGCGGATTTGGAAAAGTGGAGATGTTGCCCATAGCAACTATCAGATTTTAGCTGACATTCTCTATTTAAAAAGAAAGTGAGAGCTAGAATATAGCTATAGGCAACATCTCCACTTTTCCAAACCTGCAGCTTAGTAAATCTGGCCTAGGTGACTTGTTAATAAAACGCAATACAGTTTCTTAAAAGGTATATAAAACCAAGCACTGTTCACACAAATTACTGCTATCACACACACACACACACACACACACGCACACACTATAACTGCTATTTTACATTTATAAAGAAGTTACACATGTTTTTTGATTATATCAAAATAGATACATTTTTCCTTAATAAACAAGAATGTTTCTGAACTATTGTTTTATCAATGTGTTACAAATAGACATATTTAAATTTATATACATAAGTGTGTATAAAAATAATTGTTTTTACTTTTCTCTCTAGATTCCTTAGAGTTGATAATATTATTGAAACTTCAAAGTAATGGGAGATGTAGTTGTAAGTGTATTTATTATTTTGTATGTGTGTGTGGTGTGGGGGGGTCGGTTTTTATGTGGGGGGGTCTGTGTTTATAAGGTGCATTGTGTCTTTCTTTATCTTTCTATTGCTGTCTTCCCAAACCCCTACAACAATCCAAATCAGTGTTTTTTAAATCAAAACGTTCCAACATATCCATTGCAGTGTAGATCTGTTTGTGTATCTATATATTTTTTATAATGGTGTTGGGGGGATAAGGATGGGGTTGGGGCAATAAGGATGGGTTGGGGGGAATGTTGTCGTTGTTGGGGTTGTGTTTGGTATAAGGGATGGTATTGTTGGCTGGGGTATTGTGGTTGTTGTGGTTGAGTCAGGTAGTGTGAATGTTGATATTGGTGCTGATATAATGACTGGTGATATTGGGCCGTTTGCATTCTGATATGCTCTACTGTGCATGCGCAGTAATTCCGTAACGTAATCTACGTTACTTGTTGCAACGTAGATTGCGTATACGCGGTCTTAAAGAGTTCTGCATACGGCCCATTGTGTGTGGCATTGTTGTTGCTCTGAATATTGATGATAACGGGTGGAAATTTGTGTTAATTGATGCAATTGTTGTTATATATGATGTTGGGGAGTGGATTGCAGTGATGAAGGGCTTGATCCAGAGCAACGACCGCAAGCGAGCGTACGACGAGCGTATGCGAAAATTCTGCGAAAAATTCGCAACGCGCATGCCCAGTATGACAGCTTCCGGTCGCCCGAGCGTCATGAGCGAATAGCGGGCGTATTG
>WWET01002762.1:19660-37051 GCA_011038615.1 Limnodynastes dumerilii | reverse complement strand
ATCCCCCCCCAGGCTATTCTTTTTTTTTTTTTTTATAACACATTTTATTGTCATTTTTCAGAAATACAGTATGTCATACATCAAGCACAAGCGAGGTTTCAATCTTGAATATGACACTCATATAATTTCTAGACAATACATGTCAATGTATTCTCACATGGTATCAAAACATGCCACATTTAAAGCCCGATTGGCTGGATATAACACTTCATTTGTGCCTTCATAATCATATCTTTTATAAGAGTCCCATGATGACTTACTATATTTCTTGTCATAACAAATAAAAAAAAAAAAAAAGAAAAACATCTTATGCAACCCCTAAAGAAAATACATCACACACCTCAAACCTTCACATCTTCTCACCGACTGTGCCTTTCCCATGAAGTAATGCAAACTCCAATTACTCATCCACCCAACTTCCCACCCTAGTACATGATATTCTTAGGCGTATCCCGTATTCTATATTATAGTAGGCAAGTTTCTGTATAAAGACCACTTTGTGGATTCAAATAGCCGTAGGATGCGTTTCCGATCCTGCTCAGGGAGATATTCTACGTATGTGCCCTATTTTTTATAAAAACGGATCACTCCCCTTTCAACATCCGGGAGTGTGGCCCTTCGATCCATATATAGTGTTTCTAATAGAATTGACTTAACCCAAGAAGGGAGGTGTCTTAACCGTCCATTTCTGTAGTATTACCTTTTTTGCGGCCGTAACTAAAACTGTGAGAAACAAGTTTGATTGGTTAACCCCTGGGGTAGTAATCCAATTTTCAAAGTTAGAAAGTAATAATGTTTGGGGATCTGGAGGTAAGTTGGTCCCAAGTATTGAATTAATCATGTTCAGAATGTTCCCCCAAAATTTGCGGATCTTGCCACACTCCCAAAAGTTATGATAAAAGGTGGCTCTCCACATGCGACATTTGGGACATTGCCCCATCTCCGTAGCCTGCATATGCTTTATTTGAGCTTGGGAGATGAACACTCTATGTAAAAACTTAAAATGACCCTAGGGCTCTCATTGTGGAGTCAAAATGTTTGGTTAATTCCTCCGGAGGCATATCTAAATCTAAGTCTTTAGACCATGTCTGAGCCATCCGTGACCACATTTTTGTGCTATCCACAGACAGGAATTCATCTGAGACATATCTTATGTGGTACTGGTGGGTTTCCAAAAATTCAAGTAATGTTTTAATAGTTTTTGGAGTTTCTTTTAGCTGTGATTCCACTTGTCGCGCAAAGTGTCGCACCTGCAAATACATAAATAGCTGACGATTTGGGATGTCAAACTTTTCTTTCAGGTATTGGAAAGTGCGGATCTCACCCCCAGGGTCAAAAATATCTCTATTTTTGCTAATGCCCTTATCTCTCCAAACCTTGAAGTGAGCGTTTATCATACCCGCCTCAAACTCTGGATTACCCCATATTGTAAGTAGAGTATGTATCTCTGAAAAGGACATTATTCAAGATATAATCTGGAATTTTCGACCTTGGCAAATGGAGGAGTGCTGCCCAAGAATATGGTTTGATTGTCTCCGCCTCTAGCCCTTGGCTTGTAAAGTTCTGCTTGTTAAATATCCAATCCATGATATGTCTATAAAAGGCTCCATGCATAAATGCCATGATATCTGGGAACCCCAATCCCCTATCCCTTCGTTTAAGCTGCATTCATCTCCTTGCCACCCTCGCTTTTTTATTACCCCAAACAAATTTGGTGAGAATATTCATGGTCTTATGGACATCCACCTTAGACATTGCTATTGGCAACATTTGTAGTAAATAGGTCAGTTTTGGGAACAAGATACTTTTAATAAGTGCCACTCTACCTATCATCGATTCTGCTTGGAGCAGCAGTCCCATGGTGTCATTGATCGCACTACATCTTTATAATTTACTGGGGATGTATCAGGACAGGAGGGAGCTGCTTGTTGTTGGGCCTCTGGAAAATCTCTGGAGTGTGAGGGATCCTCTTCCAAGGGTGTAGTAGTGTTAGTTTTAGAGTTTACCGCCGTGGCTCCCGATTTGGTTGCCATTTTGGAGGCCTGCCTATGAGATTCAGCCCTCTGCTTCTTCGATCTGGACGACATCGCAGAGTGTAAGAATTTGTCCATTGGGGGTTCAGTGTCTCCCAAGGGCGAGGGTGCTAGTAGCTGATTAGCAGGTTCCAATGCAGATAATTGCGAATTAGGGGGTCGGGAGTACGGAACCTGTGCCGCGTGCGACCGTTCACATAGGCGCCGGAACCGGAAGTCCCACAGGCTTTACTTTTTAGCCCTGTTTATTATTCTGAGGTATTGGGTGGTATATCTGTGTAATATGGGGTTTCTATATCTGTAGTAGAGTGTGTTATATAGTTATTATATGTTATATGTAGGGTGTAATGTATAGTATGGGTTATATTAGAGGTAAGCCTGACTACAGGATATTGATGAGGGGGGAGGCTGTAGCTGCATTGGTATTCCCTCTCCCTGCAGGAAGTCCATATATGGTCATACATCCCTGCAAACCACAGGTGTGTGACTGCGGCATTGGCAGTTGGCAGATGGGGGAACATTAGTGTAGGAAGCTAATCTCCTGCCAGCCTGGCTGCTGTATTGGACTCATCTCTTCACTGTGGGACTTGTTACTGTGGTTGTGCTGGACTTCATTTCATGCCATTACTCTAATGTTTTTTTAATAAACCTGTCTGGATTTCCATATACTCCGTGTCTGAGTGATCTGAAGGACCTGTATCTTCACATCTGGTGGCTAGCGGTGGGATCACTCAGATCCGCACACAGAGATGGAAGGTCTCAGCGGATTGGAGGCAGCAGCGTACAAATACAGGAACTTCAGAAAAGGAGATCTGCTGAATTATTGTGAGGAACGGCAATTGAGACCACCCCAAATGATACCAGGCTGTCAATGATTGATAAGTTGGCTCAGTGGGACTTAGAACACCCTGGGGTGAAGGAAGACGTGGTTCAAGACCTGACAGAGGGGCCCAATAATGGATCCAGGGTGGTGACAACCCCAGCAGCTGCAATAGCCATCAGAGACACAGACCAGCTGCAGCTTTATTTCAATATACTGGGAGATAGAGCTTACCCACTGAGAGGGCAGCAGTATTGGGAGCAGTACTAGGTATCCCAGTTATAGTACCTGCAGCGGCACTCGTACAGGAAGAAAGACGAACACCACCACTGGAATATCGCGATGTACCACCTTTTCAGGAATCAGCCTCAGACATTGACACGCACCTTCAGGTATTTGAGTCCCTGATGGCAATGCATGATATACCTGCGGCTGACTGATCAAAATACTTGGTACCCAGCTTAACGGGCAAAGCGCAGAAGGCATACCATGCCCTGAGCTTGGAGCAGGGGAGAGACTACCAGGAGATTCAGAAGGTATTGTTGGCTCGATATGCGGTCACCCCCAAATCTTACAATGTTAAGTTCAGGACCATGGCTAGGAGCGGTGATGCTTCCTATACAGAGTTTAGCAGTTTGCTGCAGAGAAACTGCGAACGATGGCTAGAAGGAAAGGAAGCCATGACCGTAAAGGACATTAAAAACATCTTTATATTGGAGCAGCTGATGAATAAAATAGCTCCAGAAATCATAGAGTGGGTGGCAGACCAAAATCCCACCACCCCAGAGAAAGCAGCTGCATTAGCCGATGAGTTCCTGGCAAACCGTCCCTCGATGGAGGGCACCCAGCAGAAGTGAAGGGATGACTAAGTGCAGGACCCCACCCCATCGTGATTTGTCCCCAGCTACATCATGCCCTATGCCACCACGCACTCCAGATGCACGATCCATGCACTCAGACCCTGCGGTCCAGCATTGAACGATCCTAGGAAGTGCTACACTTGCCAACAACCCGGACCCTGCAGCGAGATTGTCCACAGCGAAGAGGACCATTCCCTGGAGCCAGACCAACTGTGCCCTGGGTGGCAGTATGCCAAGAAGCATCAACTGAGGCTGGGGAGGGGCACTACTATCCTGATGCGCCAGAGGCGGAGGAAGTAGTTTATCAGGTGGCGGTGGTAGCAGCTATCGGCTACCCCTGCAAATATGAAAGCAACCTGCAGCGTGTGAAAGTTAATGGGCAGGAACTAGAGGGGCTCCGGGACTCGGGGGCCTCGATCACCCTGATGTGGTTCAGTTTAGCTTCCCCTGATCAGTGGCTAAAGAACTGAAAAATTAAAATTAAGATGGCTGGAGGGCAGATGGCACTTATCCCGATGGCCAGTGTTTATTTGGATTGGGGCCAGGGTGCGGGGAAGGTGAATGTGGGCCTTTTGGATGGATTACCTACAGGTGTTATTTTGGGGAATGACCTGGGGTATGGATTGGCCAGCTGGTTTGTGGGAGAAATCACCCGGAGTCAAGCAAAGACTTTGGATATGTCCCCTGATGACTCCCCCATTTCAACACCAGGGAACCCTGCTGGACCAGATGCCACAATGCCTGAACCGCCATTGGTGAGCAACACTGCACCAGACACAAATGACAGTGACGTGAATTTGGGGGAGACAGATAGGGCAGCATTTAAGGAAGCCCAACGGACTGACTCATCTATAGCGAGTCTCCGCAGAGCGGCAGAGAGGTCAGACTGGGGCCCCTAGGAGAACAGAATCCTGTGGGAAGAGGGGAGATTGTATAGAGTACTTGCCCACACTGACCCTCTGGAGCCAGGTGTGACTAGATAGCAGCTGATAGTTCCTCAGCAGTAATGGCGGTGGTTACTAACACTAGCCCATGACATTCCCATAGCTGGCCACTTAGGGGTTCATAAAACCCGGGCATGATTGCTGGGGCATTTCTTTTGGCCTGGAGTCAGCCAGGAAGTCAAAATCTACAGATTCTCATGCGAGGTGTGCCAGTGCCTAGGGGGTCCCCCACATCGGGCCCCCCCCCCACAACCCATGCCCATCATAGGTGGACCGTTTAGGAGGATAGCTATGGACGTTGTGGGGCTGTTTTAGAAGCCAAGCCACACAGCAAAAAGATACATCCTAACTGTTGTAGACTATGCCAGTAGATATCTTGAGGATGTGGCTTTAGCATCCATAGATGCTGAGCATGTGGCCCAAGCTCTCATGGATATCTTCAGCCGCGTAGGGTTTCCCTTAGAGGTGGTTACAGACCAGGGGACACAGTTCCAAGTGGAGCTGTTACAGACTGTATGGGAAAAGATTGGAGTACATCCCTTCCACACAACCCCTTATCATCTGCAGACCAACGGGCTTTGCGAGAGATTCAATGGGACCCTTAAACAGTTGCTGCCGGAATATGCTGAATCAGAGGGGGGGGACTCGGAGAAGTCTCTGCAGCAGCTCCTGTTTGCATACCGTGAAGTGCTGCAAGATTCTATGGGTTTCTCCCCCTTTGAGGTGCTATATGCCCGGAGGGTAGGGGGCCTTCTTGACCTAGGGTCTCATTTACAAAAACTATTTGTTAAAAATCGCCATAAATCGCGTGATTTGACCCTTTAAACTCACATAGCGGTATTCACAAAGGGTCAAATCGCGTGATTTATGTGTTTTTAAAAAATCGTCATGGCAAACATCGCTGGACAGAAATTGTCCAGATGTTTGCCATTCAAAACAAAACAAAAAAAATTGTTGTATTCACTAAAGGTGTTTTGAAGAAATTGCCTTTAGTGAGACATGAAATAACAAAACAAAAAAAAAATCGCAACCAGAGAGGTGCGATTTTACTGTGATCTCCCGTCCCTGACTATCAAATACACATGTCAATATACTTGACATGTGTTTTTGTGTGTGAAAAAGCAAGTGCTGCATGGCTGAAAGCCTTAACCATGCTGTGCTGATAGAACTAAGCATTGCTTAGCCTTGTAGTTCTATCAGCGACAGCATGGTAAGACTTTTAACCATGCTGCGCTGCGTGTGCTGTGTGTATAAAAAAAAATATAGTGTACAATAAACATTCTGAAATACATTACAATGTGTCCCTGTAAAATAAAAATTTTCCCTGACTAATATTAACCCCTAATGTGTTCACTTACCTCCGGTGGTCCCGTGCCCTAAGTGTAGTGTCATGTAGTGTGTGGTGTAATAAAAATAATAAAAGTTTTTATCACTCACCATTTGTCCTGTTTTGAGAAGCTTTGCTAGTTGTGAAGAATCTTCTTCTGTTGATTGGATTCCTGGCGTCAGCTTGCTTGCAGTGGGTTCTCCATTCTTCAGCTCCAGCTCCTCTGCTTCTTCAGATCTTGCCACGGCAGGGACAGGCTCCTCCTCCTCTTCTTTGCTGCTCCTAATGACTATTCGGTCACTAGGGGGCAGCTTTATATTTAAACGATGACATCAGTTACACTCTGGCCTCTGACGTCATCATTTAAATAAAATGCTGCCCCCTAGCGACAGAATGGCAGTAGGAGCAGCAAAGAAGGGGAGGAGGAGCCAGTCCCCGCCGTGGCAAGATCAGAAAATGCAGAGGAGCCGGAGCTGAAGAACGGGGAACCCACTGCAAGCAAGCTGACGCCAGGACTCCAATCAACAGAAGAAGATTCATTGTAATGTATATCAGTATGTTTATTGTACACTGTATTTTTTTTATACACACAGCACACGCAGCACAAGATGGTTAGAAGTCTTAACCTTGTATTTCTATCAGCAAAGCGTGGCTAAGGCTTTCAGCCATGCAGCACTTAGTTTGCTAACTCACACGAGTTGCTGCGATTTTTTAAAGGGCTAATCGATTTAGCCTTTTAAAATTTGCAGCAACTCGTGTGATTTGATTTAAATCGCGGTAAAATCACATTTTTGTGAATACTGCGATTTAAACCAAAAAATCATAGGTAAATCGCGGTGAGATGAAACAATTTCATCTTGCCTGCAAAAATTGTTTTTTTGTAAATAGAGCCCCTAGTCTGGGAAAGCTGGGAGGGGTCATTCCAAAAACCAGAGGTTCCAATATCGGAATATGTGGTCCAGATGAGGAATAGACTGCAGCGGTTGATGCAGCTTGCTCATGACCACACGCTGGGGGCACAGGAGCAGCAGCGGCACTATTATGACCAGCGGGCTCTAGTGAGAGAACTAGAGGTAGGGCAGCTGGTGATGGTACTAGTGCCCGCACGGAAACACAAGCTCCATGCATCGTGGGCAGGGCCTTACACTGTACTAGAAAGACAAGGCAAGGTAGATTATGTCATTGCACTGCATAAATCAGGAAAACGAGTGGGCACCTTTCATATAAATAGGTTGAAGGCTTACATTCTCCGGGAGGGAGGGGATGTGGCAATCTGTTGCCCACCCATGGATGACCCTGAGACTGACCCCATCCCTGACCTCTTATCAGACACTAAAAAGGAGCTATGGGTGGACACGGTGCCCATAGGTTTCCAGCTGTTAGAAACCCAGATCCAACAGATGCGGGGAGTGCTGGGTGTACACCAGGCCCACTTCACCAGCAAACCAGGGTGCACTAATATAGTGGCCCATCATGTAGACACAGGAGAGGCTCGGCCTGTGCAGCAAGCCTCCTACAGGGTGAGTCCAGAGGTGCTTGCTATGATGAAGAAGGAAGTAAAGGAAATGTTGGCTCTAGGGACCATTGTCCCCTCTAATAGCCCCTGGGCCGCTGGGGTTGTGTTTGTTCCCAAGAAGGACGGTAGTATTTGCTTCTGTGTAGACTACCGCAGGCTGAATGAAGTGACTGTGACTGACGTCTATCCTATGCCTCGGGTAGATGAGCTGTTAGACAGGTTAGCGGCAGCTCGTTATGTGTCCACTCTGGACCTTAGCAAGGGGTACTGGCAGATTCCTCTTACCAAGGAGGCCCAGGAGCGCTCGGCGTTCATCACTCCATTTGGGCTGTATGAATCTACAGTTATGTCCTTTGAAATTAAGAACGCCCCAGCGACCTTCCAGTGCACAGTGTATCGTCTGCTGACAGGGTGTCAGGACTTTGCCCAGGCATACCTGAATGACATAGCCATCTTCAGTGAGACCTAGGAAGAGCATCTCAAGCATGTAGCACAGGTGTTAGCAAGGATCAGTCAAGCAGGGCTGACCATCAGACCAGACAAATGCCAGATGGGGATGGCAGAGGTTCTGTACCTGGGTCACCAGGTAGGTAGGGGATGTATCCATCCTGACCCAGCAAAGATTGAGGCCAATCAAGGCCGCGCCTTCCTAGGGACAACACGCTACTATCATAGGTTTGTGCAGTACCATTGCCAAGCTCCTGACTGACTTAACAACCAAAAGGTATGCCCGGCAGATTGACAGAACCTCAGAATATGAGCAGGCCTTTGCTCAGCTCAAGGACAGTCTTTCCCGATCCCCGGTGATAGTGGCCCCTGACTTCTGACGATGGTTCATTGTGCAAACTGACACATCAAATTGTGGATTAGGAGCTGTACTGAGTCAAGTGGGGGAGGACGGCTGTGAGTCACTCCTTATCCCAATCCATGCCCAGGCTGTACTTTTTAGCCCTGTTTATTATTATGAGGTATTGGGTGCTCTGGTAAGGGTGGGTACGGTTTTCTCTGGTAAGGTGGCACCCAGGATACACTGCGGTGCCGCGGCAAGCCAATCAGGGCTCGCCATGTCACCCCTCCCATCCACCCCTGTTGCAGGGTTTAAAACACCCGCATGGACTAGGAGAAGGAGGAAGTGGCCGGAAGAGGCCAAAGACAGGAGTGAGAGCTGCGCGCTGGTTACCCTGAAGAGGCCAGAAGTGGCTGAAAGAAGAAGATCTCCAGCCTGTGGAAAAGAGCCAGAAGCGGCTGAAGAGAAGATTGAAGAGCTGGGCAGAGTGGAAATGGCGTTGGAAGAAGACAGCAATGGAGGCAGTGGAGTCTCTTTTTTTGCACCTCCATTGCCTCCTTTCCTGCGTGGACACTGATTATTCCCCCTCACTGGATCACCAGGGAGAAGGTCACATCATCCCCTGGACAATGAGCAGCACGATTACCAGTGTTGGGCTCTTCTGTCTCCCACAGCCAACCCCTGGGCAACAAGCAGCACCCCAGGGGGCCCAGAAGTATCATCACCACTGCTGCCAATGTCCTCCAGTTCAGCCTTGAACTGAGGCCTTCCCACCACACCACCAGGGCACTGAAGTGGGTGGACTCCTCCTGAAACAGCACATTAGGCCCTATAGTGTAATAGGGCACAGTCCCTATTAGGTAGAGGGACACAAGGCCCCTTTAGAACAGGGCATTAGGCCCTATAGATAGTGTTTTCTCCGGTAAGGGTACTAGACCCTGTGTTAGATAAGAGCGTAAGGCCCTAGTTAGATTTAGGTGTCAGGCCTGGGTGCTAAGTTGTTTAGTGGGCGTTAGGCCCTGAGTTAAGTTAGAAAGATATTAGACCCTTGGTTAGTGATGGGCACTAGGCCCATTTTTGGTCACTAGGCCAGAGCAGGGGCGAGAGGCCCAGTATAGGCTGCAGGCAGTGCTAGGCTAGGGCAATGGCTAGGCTAGGGCAATGTTAGGAGGACACGTGGTGGAGGACATATTGCAGTACTCAGAGGTAAGTGGTCCCTTGTAGCTGTGGAGGCTGGTGGTGAGAACAACTATCAAGTAGCCAAGAGACAGTGGTGAGTATTAATTCCTGTGTTTTGCATGGTGTTTCCCCCCCCCCCTTCTTCCACGGATCCGTTCGCCAGGTATTGGTGAAAAGAGGTGTCTGAGGCCTTAGCCGGTGATGACAAATACCTCAGCTGAGTATTAATGTTCTCCCTTCTCTCTGCAGGTTATTGTTTGGTGTTGGACCCTCACAATTGCTGTTGTCTTTTACAGATTAGTGGAGCGTCACGACTGGGACCGGGAGAGGAAACAGTGCATTTCCTTCTTAGGGGTTCTACAGGATCGGGTAGGAACCTCTTGGGTGGGGCGGTCCTGAGTCTGTTTATATTCCAGGGAGCTGGTATATCACCCATTACAATGGTATCCACAAAGAATTTAATGGGGAAGTAGATCTCAATGTTATAGTCAGAAGTTAGCAGGTTCTGCAGTTTTGACATTGTCAATATATATGCATTATGTTACCTGCCTATAAGATTACAGAGCTGACCCCTTTGTCTTAATAGTGAGAGTGTATATTCTAGCCAGTTCTCAAGCATCTAAGAGGGTTGTTCGGGTAGTTATACTATTTTTCCCAGTTGCTGATGCAAATAAAGGACCTGATCCAGGCTGGAATGTACCCTCGATGGTGTACCTTAACTTATTTTGCACTGTGTATGCTTTAAAAAATATGCACACAATAACGTGTTACCCAGACCCTAAAGCAACTTACAGTAAGTCTGCTTGCATTCATGTGAGGGAAGAGGTGGAGGGACATAGTGTACAGTACAGGCATGCTCACGCAATTGCACCTGCTCTAGACCTGAACACAGAGATAAGTACGCATGTCATCACAGGGCATGTCTAAGTCCAGGGAGCAACTGACAGCTGACTTTCTACAACCTATTTTGGACCATTACGTTTGCATATAACCTTTTTAAACGCAATGCAAGAGGCACAATAATGCAGCTAAAAAAGTTATTTATTTTTTTTATAAAATTTTATAGAATTTTTAAGTAAATTTTTTTACCATGACTATACCATGAGTACATTCACATTGTCACCGAGGTGATCACACAAAATTTACACTATAAATTAAAGTGAAGCATCCTGCACTTGCATTTGGTTTACTGGAGAAAGGGAATGTATCTGTGAATGTGACTGTAGTGTGCTTAGTTATACTGTGTACAATATATACACAACTTGCCGTACAGTTAGGCTAACATATGCAATTTCACATGTAGCCAGAACTTATCCACTGCGTGTTCTCAGCACTTGACACTTGCGTAAAAACACAGTTTTTCTGTGAGTAATTTGCATTTTATTTACATTCAGAGATTACTTTGAGATTATCATTAAAGAGAGGGGATGATCCTGCCTCAATTGATGGCATGGCAGATTGGTGATTGTATTTTGTTCTGCTGATTTACCAAAGTTTTTATCATTTTAAATGAGTACAATAAATAATTTTTGTGTAATTTTAGTGTTTTGCGAAGCTGCACCTTGTCTCACAGAGGACTTCTTTTCTTGACCTAGCACTTGAACTAGCTCGTGTTTTTTATATAATAATAATAATAATAATAATAATAATAATAATAATAATTTAAGAAATTATTATTTTTGAATACCTTAACTTTTAAATGGAAGTGGGAGATCATTAAATGTAAATATTATATATTTACAATTAGTTTCTAACCTCAGTTACATAGGTTAAGATCCACTCCTTTACATAATCATTTTCTCAGAAATAGAACTGGATACCACAGTGAAAAATCATAGTCTAGTACTAAGTAGTGTCCTACACTGAGGACAAGGTTGTTTCAATCTAATGAAATAACATTTCAGATTAAATGTTGAGCCCAAAGTGCTTGACATTTACAATTTGGACATATCATTGGTTTCCTTACTGGCAGCAACTGTCACCATAATGTCTGCAAGAAGTTGTCTGCATTGTCAGTCAGACATTAAGATGACAGGTATCCACAAAAGCTCAGTAATACATAAATAAAAGTGAATGTTTTTTCTATAATTTCTTTTTTATTACTTCACATTTTATTGTCTCTGCATATTAAAACCATTCAACACTTTTGTCAGCTGGTTAAAATATCACAAAGAGAAAAAAAATTGACACCAAACTGGGTGTCTCAGAAAAAAGGCTAAAGTGAAAATAAATATCAATATAGATATAAATCACAACTAAAAAAACAAGTAAAAGTTGAGGTAGAGACAATATAGAAGGGTCGGTAACTTTTTCTTGTTTGTACTTGGTTAAAAAATCAGGTCACCAATTACTTCTTTGATAATTGTAGATTTTAGTCTTCTACTGCATCGGTGGGATTCCCCACACCAATGGCTGTCATTGAGAAGTAGAGACAGCCGAAAGTTCATTTTCGGCTGTCTCTAATTCAAATGGCAGCCATTTTAGATTTTTTTTTGTTATGAATGGGTGAGTATGCGATCGGCATACTCTCCCATTCAATTTTGTAAGCACCACGGCCAGACCACTGGAGAGGTGAGTAACCTCTCCTGGGACTTTTAGGCTTAGAGGGATGGTTAGGCTTAGGCTCTGCAGAAAGTAAGGTTAGGGTCAGGCTGCGGGGAAGGGGTGGTTAGGGTTAGTGTAATAAAAGGGGAGGGTTAGGGTAAACATTAGGGAGAGGGTTGGGGTTAGAATCCTCACTTACCTTTCAGAGCACCGTGTTCTTTGCTCCAGGGATCGACTACTATGCCTCTTCGAAACCGGCTGGGAGAGAATGGCCTTATTGAAATAGGGCCATTCTCGATGGGGACCCACATCCCTCCTGCATTGTATTGATAACACACACATTACCCATTAACAGCAACAATTGTTATTCCACTACTTATACATCAAATTTTACCACACCAATTAGCATAAAAATGTATTCTGAGAAGTTTTTGCTTGTGTTTTATTGTATGTAATTTGTTTGCTTTCTGATGTCCTCAATGTGCATCGCTGGATAATAATTCAATGCTTCATAAATAGATTATCTTAATAGTAAATATAATGTTTTCTGAAGTCAAATAATTGTTATGTTTCTTTTCAGTTTAAAAAATACTCTAAGAAAAATATTTAATCAGCTTTGTGATTGGGTAAATATTTTGAATAAAGAAAGCATACAAGAATACAAATCAGTAAGTCTGGAACCTTAGACACTAATATATAATAATGTAAATAAAAGACAGATGTTAAATTAAAAATAGAAATTAAATTCTACAGTCATTTTTAGTCCCAAATGTTTGCACTGTGCAGACCTGGTTCAATCACTTTTAAGTAAAAGTAAAAGAAATTGCTATTTATGCATAAATAGGACCATGACTGAATGCACAATTAGCAAAAACAAATATTTGGGACACAAATATTCCTCTATATTTATGAAGCTTTCATCTTGAGGTATTCACTACCAGCCCAAATGCAATTTGACATGTGCATAGTCAGAAATGGTTTTAACATCTCACAAAACTCAGTCTCAGCCTACATCTGTATAACACAAATGTTGTGAAGTGCTTATTATTATACCAATGGCCAAAGAACATTGCAAATGGAGTATTTGGAATTACTGTACAGTGTATAGTAATATAGGACCGGATCCATACCCTTGCATGCTTTCTGTACGTGCAGGGCTCTTAAAGTCTGCACAGAATGGTGGCGTGAGATCCTCCTGTCACTCCCCTCTCTTGTATGGAGAATTTGTGATTTACACTTCCATAAAGCAGCCTTGAGTCACACGAGCAGAGCAGTGGTCCATCCAACCGCTGATCCACTCGTTAGTGCATTTTCCCACCCATACTGTAAAAGTAACATACTCCCTGCCCAGCTCCTTTGTTCTTAATTCCTATCGTAAGTTCCATATGAAAGGTGTTAGAAGCAGGAAATGTGCATTATATCTGGAGAGCGCATGGGCCCTCCCCTTGAGACACCCCAATTATGCGCTTTCCGTACATAATTGGGGTTACATTATGAAGTTAGGATCCGATCCATAATAATTAGATTTTTTTATGTGCCTTGTTGACATTTGCAGATCTGCTCTGAACTATAGCCCTTAGTAAGAAGGTAAGAAGTAGGTGCACGAAACAGCATTCCAAAAATAAAAATAAAACTTTGTATCCAACCTCGGCACAAATGGGAAAAGTGTATGTGGATAAATGGAACATGGGATCATTGTGGATCAGCTAGTAATGATGATGATGATAATGGTGTTTTACAACTACAAGCTGATACAAATGTGGAGGATCATGTTGTTTGTTTTAAAAAAAGTCATACACCGGTGACAGAAATATGTGCCAGTGATAAGTCCCTTGTCATGCCTGGGCAAAGAACTAAGAAATCCACTTCCTGTGTGGAAATATTTTTACCCAAATCGTGACAACAGCTGTCAAGGCATTTGTGGCCTTTCTAGTGCCACAGTAAGCAGAGACAAGCAACTTAAACATCTAAGCACCTCCTCACTGTTACATCATTTGCAGCGAGTTCATGCAACTTGTTTATGCAAATCTGTAAAATCATGTCATAATAAGCAGTCCAGCTTTAGCTATCATGAGTATGGATAGATGAGGAATCCATGAGTGAAAGGGCTGCTGCTGCTGGGGGTGAATCTTCATCACAGAGGGGAACCAAGAAGAAGACTAGCTGTTTCAAGCAACAATTGCAGAATAAACCTTTGCTAGAGGAACCAAGTATGACAGATTACACCCTGTTGCAAAGCACACCACTGAAGCCATGATGATTATGCTAGCAGTAGATTTGCATTCAATATCCACCATTAATTCTTACAGTTTTAGATGATTAGTAGAGCTAAAGTGTGCATGCTACAAATTTTTGACAACCCTTAAACCTCAGCACCACCAAACTTCTCTCACTCTCCTCCTCCCTTGGCCTATTACAGTGGACTTTTGCACCCACTCACAACCAGGGCCACTCCCTTTTTCTTCTCCTGCTCATGCTCCCTGTTCAACTTCTCTATCTCTCCCTTTCCCCTCTCGGATCATAACCTTATCTCGTTCTCCCTCTCTTCCTTCTCCTCACCCTCCCCATCACTTAAACGTGTTCTCTCCTGACAGAACCTCAGCTCTCTTAGCGACGCAGCTTTCACCTCTTCCCTTGATCACCTCCTCGTGCACATTTCCACCATGTCCTGCCCTAACCTAGCCTCTTCTTTCAACAGCAACACCCTCTCCTCTGCCCTTGACACTGTCTGCCCACCCTTCTCTGTCTCCCTTCATCACACAAACCCCCAACCTTGACACTCCCCACTCACCCAATTCCCACAAACCCCCAACCTTGACACTCACCACTCACCCAATTCCTAGAAAAATGCTCCAGCACTGCAAGGCGCCTCTAGAGTAAGTCCCGTTCCCTTGCAGACTTTCTTCATTTCAAGTTCATCCTCTGCTTTTTAGTTCTGCCCTCACCCTTACCAAGCAATCTTTCTTCAAGTCCCACATCCTCTCCCAATGGTCTAACCCCCGCCACCTCCTTGCCGCCTTCAACTCTTTCTCACCACCCCCTCCCCCCTCTCTCTATTTCTGCCTCTGACTTTGCCACCTTCTTCACTTCCAAGAGTGACTCCATCATGAGCTCCATCTCATCTACCATCACCTTTCATTCCCCTATATCTCCACCATATTATCTTCTCCCCAGCTAACCACCTATGTCTACATTCATCCCCACCTCAGCTGAAGAAGTCTACTCCCTTCTTTTGTCATCCCCTCTGTCAACATGCCCATAGTTAAGGCAGCCATATGCGTAAGATCGGCATTTCTGCTGATCGTGCATCTGTAACTACAGCGTAGTTACGGAGGAAGGGGTGGGCTTCTCCGTATCTACAACGTAGTTATGGAAGGTTATTCGGGTGGAGGGATGGAAATTTGGAGTGGAGGGCTGGGTTAGGGATTTACGTTCATGTGGCCTGCTTAATTACACACTGTTACGCTGGCCGAAGTTAGGGTAGCTTTCAGCTGGCGTAACAGTGTGTAATTACTCCGGCCACAGGGGGAGTGCTTTAGAGCTAGCTGGCCATAAGTACGAATCACCGCGCAGTGTTGCTGTGGATCAAGCCCATAGTAACATAGTATGTCTGGATGTTCTTTTCTGCTAAAAACTTATCTAACCCTTTCTTAAACATATCAAGTGAAACTGCCATCACAACCTTGCTGGCAGTGAATTCCACATCCTGACTGCCCTTACTATAAAGAACCCTTTCCTTTGCTGGTTGTGAAACTTTCTTTCCTCTAACCTTAGTGGGTGACCCCGTGTCCTGTGTACAGTCCTTGGGGTAAAAAGTTCCCATGAAAGTTCTCTGTATTGACCCTTAATATAATAGTATATAGTAATCTTATCTCTTAGACACCTCTTTTCTAAAGTAAACATGTCTAAACTGGCTAGCCTTTCCTCATAGTTCAATGACTCCATACCCTTTATCAATTTTGTCGCCATTCCCTGAACCCTTTATAGTACCAAAATGTCTTTTTTATGGATAGGTGCCCAGAACTGAACTGAGTATTCAAGATGAGGCCTTACCAATGATTTATATAGTGGCAAAATTACACAGTCTTGCATCTATGCCCCTTTTTATGCATGCTAATACTTTATCGGCCCTTGTAGTTGCTGCTTGACATTGAGCACTATTGCTAAATCTATTGTCCACAAGCACTCCCAAGTCCTTTTCCATTAAATATTCTCTTAAATTTACCCCATTTAATTTATAGATTGCATGTTTGTTTTTGATCCCTAAATGCATAGTCTTACATTTATCTATGTTAAACCTCATCTTCCATTTGGCCGCCCAATCCTCCAGTTTATTCAAGTCCCTCTGCAGAGACGCTACATCTTGCTCAGATTCTATTACCTTACATAGTTGAGTGTCATCTGCAAAAATGGAAAACTTGCTCTCTAAACCGTCACCAAGGTCATTAATAAATATATTAAAAAGGAGTGGTCCAAGCACAAAACCTTGAGGTATACCGCTTAAAACTTTTGACCAATTACAAGTTCCATTTATCACAACTCTCTGTTCCCTATTCTCCAACCAGTTTTTGATCCAAGTACAAATGTTGTTTCTTAGGGCCTGATCCAGAGTAACGCCCGCCAATGTTACTCTGATCCAGAGTAACATTGGCTTTGCAGCCGATCTGTGCATGCGCCGGGCAGATGTTGCCCGGCGTTCAGGGTCGTCTTAACAGAATTGTAGACCCTGGGCAAAGCAATGCACAGGGGCCCCTACCCATCCATTCCCAGGAATAAAAATGTAACCAAAACTTTCTGATCAACCTCAGTTTGGATGTTTCTGGATTTGCCTATACGTCTATACTAGGAGTCAGTTTTTATGTTCACTGGTGACACATTTACAACATACTGAGGATTGCAGTATTAGATCTATGCAAGTAGTGTGTCATTCATTTGTTTTATTTGTTTTATATATCTGGTACCAGATTAATTTGTCTAATAAATTGTTATTTTTATATATGAATTGTTCTGGAAGGAAATCTTATTACTAATAGTAATTTTTATTCACTATTGAGTTTGAAATTGATTTTACATCATTCTATTATATTAACCATATACAGCACTGGTCACCGTTTTTCCTCCTCTTGTGCCCCTATTGTACTGATACCCTCTGGCCATCTGCTTCCACCTCTTCCTGTGCCCCTATTGTTTGATGCCCCTACCCCTCTGAGCATCTGCTGCCAGCATGCCACCTCCCCCAGGCTGCGCCAGTGCCCCTATAGTTTAATGAGGCAGCAGATGTTTAGAGGAAGGGGGGTAGGGCCATCAAACTATAGGGGCACTGGCACAGCCTGGAGGAGGTGGCAGGCTGGCAGCAGATGCTCAGAGGGGGGTAGGTCCAC